>CM017439.1:12560734-12584799 GCA_007726485.1 Eragrostis curvula | reverse complement strand
GATATGTGGACGTGGGAGCAACTGGTTAGCGAGATCAATCTAAGAACACGCAGAGGGTTTATACTGGTTCAAGCCTCCCGAAGGATAAAAACCCTACGTCCAGTGCGATGTTGATAATGTGGCAACCTTTGCGTTAGGGTTTCGCAAGTGCCAGATCCTTTTTTCCGTAGGGGTTACCTGAATATTTATGGCTAGTTACCGCCTATCAGAGTCCTTCATAAACTACAATGCTCCTTCTCCGAATCTATCAAGGAGATTGTAACCTTCCCGTAGACCATGTCGTGCAAGACAAGTCTTCGGAAAAACTTAAAATAGGGTTCAATATCTGGAAACTAGGGCTACGACCAGCCCCTGAACATGTCACTTGGCATCCTCATTCTCAGATGAGAATATGCGAGGGATATGTTCTGCCGTCAACCTAGGATCCAGACATACCGAACTGTCTTCCCTGGTTAACCGCCATCTTCGGGAAATAGGCTTCGGAACAATATCTTCGGAATAAATGTCTTCGGAATTCCGAACACCAAAATCTCGGTTCATCTTCTCTTATTCTCTCTGAAGAATTTCCAACAATAAAATGGATCTTGACTTGACAAGTCAAAATTTGTCTTTACTATCTGACCAATCTGACGGAATCTTCAGCGATGTGTCACCTCGTCTTCCTGTATCCTTGGAAACTCGCAAAATATAATTATCTCACTTGACTTTTCGAGCAACTGAAACGCGCTCCTCAAGGCTATAAATTCGGAGGTTCCGGCTGCTCCAAACATCATCCTCTCCACCAGTTCCGCCATGGGGCGCAAAGATGCGTCAACCCTAGGTTTTCCCGGTGGCTCAACACCAATTTCAACGGCGCATCTGGTTCTTCTTCCTCTGCTCCCTCTCCCGAGAGCCCAGCGGATAGCCCTCCTAAGCTTGCTGATCCATCAACCCCTCCTCCTCCTCCTACAACAAGGCGGTGGATTACGGGCTTCCTCCTCCCAGCCCTCCTCCAAATCCAACCGACATTATCGATTTGGGGAGGGACATCATGATGAAGAGTACGCAAGCGTCTTCACGTGGCCTTGAACAAGGGGTCACGTGACATCCCCGCCGACGCCGACATCGTCTCCATCGACGACTCCAGCGACGACGATTCTTGTGGCGGCGACTCCATGGACATGGATGCTCCTGCAGATCCCAGCCCTGCAGTTCTCCAACTCCTGTTATTCCTCCGAATGTCAGTTCGGTTCTGCCTTCTACCGGGGTTGCAAACCCGATCCTTGACTCTGACATGGGGGGCACCCATATCTCTTCTCGGATGCCCCTCATCCACAGCCAAGCAGTGGGGGCACAGAGAACACTCATCTGATGTCGCCGGGCCCCCCTTGAGGACGCTGATGAGCGGCGGAACTAGGGATACGAGATATCCCCGTGCTGCTCACACCTGAGCCCAGCATCTCCCTCAACCTTGTCTTCAACCTTTCTGTTAGGGTCAGGTGCTTCCCAAGCTTCAGATGTAACTTAGATCTTGTAATAGGGCCTTCGAATATATGTTCAGTCTCATCTTCATGTTTTTGCAATGATGTATATCTTCTGGAATGTCTCTTCTTTAATAGTTCTTCGGGAAAGAAACCTCTTCGCAATATAACCACAATAACGAAATATCCCTTTGGAGAACACCTTCTTCGGGAACACTGCTTCAACAATAAATTCTCTTCGGAGAACAACTTTTGCGTTTGAGAGTTACTAGGGTATTCACGGGTGAACATGCCCTTTAACATAAAGATCACTTTGACTTTCATTCCTAGTGCTAGGTTTTAAGCTCAATAGTCACATTCGTGTACTTTACCCACATACGAACAGACTGTTGGTTGTACAGATGACACGACTGTCAGTCTGTACAAGCACGGTGCTCTAACTGTAAGTCTACATTCACATGCAGAGAGTTTCCAGCACAAGATGTTTCAGGAGATCAGGAGCATTCGTTAGCTACAAACTAAACTGAATCGTATGCATTCAAGGTTTTTTTTAAAAACCCGAATTTGTCCACAAATCCAAGGTTATGAAAGGGCGTCACGGCGTGAGTCACAAATCCAGTCGGATGACTTGCTCCCTGTAATAAGCCAGATAAACACATAATAATAATACATACTCCCTCCGTTGATGTCACCATTGACCTTTTGAGTTACGCTTGACTATTTGTTTTATTCAATATATTAGCTCAAATATGCAAAAATATAAATTACATTTCAATTTTCTTTAGTGATAAAACAAATCATAACAAAATATATAATATTTTTAAATTTTTTTGAATAAGACGAATAGTCAAACGTAACTGAAAGTAAACGGCTACATCAATTTAAGAACGGGGAGTAGATACTCATTGCAAAATATGAAATGGATTCATAGTTTCAAGATCGGAGTGGTAGCTTAAACCCAACCGATCCGTATTTCCACCTCCGTTGCAACCATCTGAAATTTCAGTTGTGTTTTACCTGCCGACCACAGTAATGCTCCAAGCCCTTTACAGCAAGCCTTCCTAACGAATCACTAGTCGTTCTATCTAAATCAGCCTAGAGGCTCAAAATAATGGCTCCACTGCCTTTCGATTTACAAACGGCACTGCCATTAAGTAGCTGAGATGTATGGTATCTGCCTGAAATAATAGGCCACCTATCTAAGGCATGCGGAATGTTTCCAAATACTAATCCATCTACTGTCGTGCTCCCTCTTCCTCTTCATTGTTTTCCTCAGTTTGTGATGCTAGCTTCACGATGTCTTCCACAAGGATCTTTCCTTCTGCAGGCACACAAATAGAAAACTGTCAGATGACAACTCGAAAACTGGACGTATACTTCTGTAAACAGAATATATATGTCATAGGTGAAACAGACCTTTGTCTTTAGAAAGGTTGCTGATAAGCTCTTGGATGCCTTCCTTCCCTATGGTGTCCTTGAGATAGGCTGCTGCTGCCGCTACCTCCTCAGGAGTCACCTTGCCGTCATGGTCCCTGCAAATGAAGTTCAATTTGGATGAGCTTCCTGAGGACACACATACTAGATGATACTACAAAATGAGTTTTTTTTTCCATTTTCTACAAGAGAGACACCCATCTTAGGCTTATCTGCTTGCTAAAGTAATGCAGCACGCAAATATTCCTTTTTTTATGCAACCGTATGAAAGTAGCTATGCTATAGTGGTGGAGAGAGAGCTGTTAGATATTGCACCAGAGTATTTAAAAATGGAATCACAAAATTTGGTGGCAACGAACTGTGTTGCGCAAGGACAACAGAGTTACCACCTACTGCAATTTAAAATGTAAGGACATTGAGTTTGTCCTTAAGGGGTGATTTGTCAGCAAGAACACGCTCTGGCTTGCTACAAGGCAATGTAAAGAAACCTTTGTACAAAAAATGCATTACCTATCTAGCAGTTGCCAACGGTTTCCAATTTGTGCGTCCACATCATCAATCTCCTTTTCTAATTCTTGAAGCATAGAATCAACCTGTATGCAGAAAAGTTCAAAGTTAAGTATATGATCAAGCAAGAAAATGCTTCTAGAAGGATGACCCTTTCTCCGTATTCTTTTCTTGGGCTTTGCTTGCCTTATGTCAATAATCGATTACTGAATCAGATGTATTTAACAAAATATACAACACTGATATCACCCATACCCCTCCAGCTGCAAAAATCATCAGGAGTCAAACGGCTCAAGAAAGTACATGGAGAAATCACACATGAAACAAGACATCATTTCAACTAGCAAGATTAGATTCTCCCACCATTTAATTTTGTAAGATTCATTTCAAGTGAGTAGCTATTTATGGTACCATGTTGATATCTAAATTGAGGACTAGCGTAGTAAAGTCTTCTAACTTTAGGATGTGAATAGATATTTAGTAGACTTGTCGATTTCTTTTCATGGTTTGTTCCAGATGCCAACACTATATGAAGAAAAGTTAGATTTTAGCTTGCTACTTGAGTATGTTCTTTCCATGATAAGTAGATTTATATTTAAACCCCTTTTGTTTGGATATAACTCGACACCAAATTGCCTTAGCAGCTTGTAGTTACCATTCACAGGTAAAGTAACCAACTCTCATCAGAACATGCTGCTACATCTGTTTCAAATTATTACTTGTTTGTTTTGTCCTTAGTCACACTTTTCTATCTTTGACCGATGATTTCAACAAACTTGTACAGTTTATTAACATGTGAATTATCATTTTGAAAGTTTCTCATGACAAATCTAAAAACATGTCATTTGTTGTTAATCTATATGAATTCTTAGAAATTCATGGTCAAAGATAGATATGTTTGACTTAGGACAAAGCTAAAACAAAAGGTAACTTTAAATGGAGGGGCCCACTTTTCCTTTCTGGCCATTTAAAAAGTCGGATAAAAATGGCAATTTTAGGCATATAGTTTGCTACAGTTACCTAGGGATCCACTTTATTCCATTTATGGTCTCTAGACGGCTATCAATGAAATAATGATGCAATTTGGAGATTTAATCAGGGTTATTTAAGAAGCACCCATACTCTCTCCAGACGAGAAATCAGAGGCTATTGACAAATCTTGTCAATAATTGGCCAATTTCACAATCAATTCATAAAACTGTCAACATTTTGCTCATAGTAATATGCTCCCATATCTCAAACTTTTCAGATTTTTACTCATATTACTCACTGTCAACATTTAAGACTCGTTAGGCAGTGGAGAGTTGATACTAGTACCTTAACCAACAAATATATTACATATAACAGATTTTAGGAGACTGGTGAAGTATGGCTATAACATGTGCAACAGGATATATATATTCTTACCTTCTCAATCAACGCTGATGAGACCTTTTCTTCTGCAGCAACCTCAGCATCATGCTCTGACTCCTCTCTAGCAGCTAAGTATGCTCTCTTGGCTTCTTCTCCACCCTCTGTACCCTCCTTTTCAAGCATAGAGTTATATAGTTCTATCTGCATTCAGACAGCAATCAAGTCCTATCAACCTCCATGGCACATATATGTGCAATAAAAATGAAAAGTGGTGGCATTATACCTCCTTATTGACAAGGCTCAAGAACTCTTGACGCTCCTTGCTAACAGACTGCAATACAAGGATCGAAGTTAGAAAGAGGCCACAGAGAGAGGAAAGAAGGGACAAATGAACGTATAGCTACTCAAAGAAAAATACAGGTCAAGAAGGAGCATACAGATGCAGATGCGAGCACAGCCAATGCCCGGCTGATTCTATTGATTGATTCCTTGTCATGCTGTTTTGCTTTCCTCAGTTCTTCTTCTTCCTTAGCAGTAGCTTCAGTCATTTCCTTCAAAGCTAAATCTTCTTTGGCGGACTCCACTTCTTTCAGCTTCGCCATCTCTTCTTTCTCTTGTTTTGCTTTTTCTTCTTTTTCCTTCCTTTTCTCTTCCTCCTGAATAGTGTATGCATAAACATCAGTAAAAACAGTGTTGCGGCATTATATTAACAAAATAGAATTATTGAATGCACATTCTGATGTTCCTTATTGGATAGTTATGAAGAAAATGCACTGGGAATCCACTCAACCTAAACTCTATTATGAATGACACTAAAATATACAAAAGATAGCATCATATTGGTCATCATCAATATACTTTGAATGTAGTTCAGAGGAGACGAAGGCAAAGACTAGAGATTACACGACAACACATATAAAACAGATAAAATCAATCAAGATTAAATATAGTGTGAATACTGATGCAGTTCAGATGAGATGATAGGGAATAGAGGCTACACTAGTAAGAACGGTTTGATCAACAATAAATATACAAGTGATATAGACACCAGAATTCATCAACAAAAGGTACTGTTACATCACCTTAATAAGTTCTTCCTGCATCTCAAGGAACTCAAGTTTTCTCCTCCTCTCAGAAACTGAGTCCTCGGATGGCAATACAGTCCCAACTGTATCCACAACTTCATCTGGTAAAGAAGATAGTGTTGCTACAACAGCCTCCTCCGGCTTCATTTTCCCAGATACGGTAAAAGCTCTGACATCAGTACCAAGCATGAGATTGTGACCACAGACAGTATAAAAACATAATAAGTGAGGATATATCAATCATATTTACCTTGAAAGTATCAGAAGTGAAGATGGCACAGCATGATTAAGTGAGAGATCCAACCAGTCCCGGAGCTGGGCAAAAAATAAAGCTGCTTAATATGCATTTACATGGTATCAGTCTGATTTTCCATTGCTAGCTGTTATGAACCTAGGGATAAAACTCAAACAAACGCCATTCAAATGTGTTTGATTCAAATTAGGAACTAAAGTGCTGTTGTAACTTTCCTTCACAGTACTAAAACGTGAACAGACATGTACTACATATAGCTACGATCCAACAAGGCAACAGCCACTAACAAGACCATATGAAAATGCCAACCAATAAAGAAAACAAGAGGGTAAAGAACAAGGTCTACTAGGATCATGGCACTGAGCAGCACACAGGTGCTTACAGTTAGCAAACATATTTAGAAACAAACATGTATTCTTTGGAAGAACAGAAACGAAGATTACATGGAAATGGATGGCATATGGCCCGAGTTTAATGTAGCCCATTGTACAATATAAAACAATTCAGTAGAATTAAGGAGTGGCTGTGTTAACTGTATAGTCAAAAGTCAACCTTGCCTCAAGGTGGACAGGCACACCAGAAAATACATATCTTGTTGCAATTAAATAAACAAGTGTTGCAAACCTGTCTCAAAAAGACAGTGACTTGTTTGGGTGCATGTAATCAGAATAATGCAATCAAACCTGTTGGCGCATTTCTTCTGTTGATAGCAGGCCTAGGTGACCACGCTCACGGCAAGCCTGACGAAGCTCCTCTTCAGAAAGCGACTCAACTCCCTCAGCTTGAATCATCTTATCATCATTCTTAATGCTGAAAAGTTAAGTACCATTTGCAAAGTAGTGGTAAGATTATTGGCACCAGCATTTTCAAAAAATTAAAGTTGAAGTGGGTTGAAACAAACAGCAACAAGTTGGATGACAAACTAGCAATAAAGAAACCAAAGAATAATCATGGCATCTTCATACATACACAGAAAACAAATGTGGGTGCTGAACTTAAATTAAACTACTGTTTGACTTGAGCATGCCTGCAATCTACTCGACGGCAGAGTCTCAAACATAACAAAATGAACATGGTTTAATATCATCTACTAAGCTGTCCAGTCTAAACACTGCCCCTTTGCCGTTGCTAAATGTGTTGATAATCACAAATTCTTCACTTGAAATTACTATTATAAGCTTTTTGAAAGATGATATTAACCCCAAGTCTCCATACTGTTTGATCCCAAACTGAAAATGCCAACATGTTGGTATAGTAATAGATAAGGCTGTATGATGCTCCATATGCAAGTAAAATTAGAAATGAGTTATCAAATCTTCAATGAAATACATAATTACTTACTCTTGCAGTTTTTTGCGAAGCATGAACCTCAAGTAGTGATCCGTTCCAAATGGTCGTATGCCCATATATTTGCACATATTAACCAAACGTGGTCTGTAGGAAAAAAAATCAATCAATTGTTTAGTCACTAGTATAATTGTAATGATGAATTTTCCACACATGTTCAAACCATAAATCACCTGCTCATGTTATCCAGAGTAAGTTCATCATTAAACAGCTTTGCAAAATTCAATATTTCGTCGTTTGAGACACGTTCACCTTTCCTGACCTATTTAAGAAATAAGTAAGTTATACAACTATAGAGTAGCAGAAAACAATTCAATCCATAATTATTACAGTAATGAACTAAAGAGGACTCATACCTTATTCAAAAATTCGTCCAGATCTTCAGCTGTCTGTTTGATTTCTCCACTACGTGACGTTTGTACTTCCTTTGCCATTTCTTTTGCAGTATCTTGCAAAAACTTTGCATACTCTATCCTAGCTTTCAGTTTTCTTTTCAATTGTTCCTGCACAGGAAAATGAACCACATCCTTTAACCAAACAGCTTGCACTATGATAATATATGTGGTTCCAATCCAGAAGGCACCACGAGTTTAATTCAAACATGATCATTGCAACATGAAGGACATGCTGCCTCCATCTAATTATGTATTGACAGGACACATGCAATGATGAGATTAAGATATAAAATATTGATAGCATTCTGCATGTGGAGAAATGTACACCTGACAATATAGTCCGAGTTATTCACATTTCACAGAGAGTCAAATTTATACCTCTTCTTTCATTTTGTCCTGGAAAGTTGACGGCAGCATGTTTGGAAACAACTTGAGGAAAACTGGCAGGTAAGAACTCATGAATGGAACAATGATGAACAACAGCCATCGGCACCAGCTGAAGATATCAGCTGTTGTTCGAGTCAGCTGTTGCCTCTCTCTTCTTGAAAGGCTCTTTCCACTAGCAAGTTTCACCAACAACTTGATGAGATCCTAACATCTGCCCAAAGTAGCTTTGTCCCTAGCCAATAATGCTGCAGTGTAGAAACAAATTCATCCTTCCAATGCTTAAGCTTTGCAGCCCAATCAGCCCTTGACAAATAAAAAACAAGTTCAATTTCATGTGTGTAAAACCAATCATTCTACTTAGAACTCCGCATTAAGTACAAATAAAGAGAACTGATACCTGCTCATTGAAGCAATAGCTCGGAGCGCTGGACCAATACCCAGAAGCCTAGCCCAAAATTTCTGCATAACTGATTGGTCAGCCTTCAAAGATTCTTGTACCTGCTTAGCTTTGGCTTTAGCTTTTGCAGTGCTTAGACCTTCCACAGCCTGATCACATTCTTCCGGCGATGCCTCCTTTTTCTTCTTGTTTTGCTTCTGATCCTCACTCTGTTCATCATTGATATCCAACTTAGGTTGTCCTGCAGTTGCAGTAGACACAGTGCGGACAGATTGCAGCAATGATCTAGCTCCCAATGGGAATACAAATTCATTCCTTCCAATTCCACAACCAGAAAGAGGTATCCCATGAACTGGGCTTCTCAGAAACCCATTACGAAGAGCAGTCAAATCCCCCTTGGTCAAATTCACACTATATTGCTCCTTCTCGCATCTGGAATCCTGAGAGCTTTGCTCGAGAAATCGTTGCGCTATTCTTGGCTCAGCCTCAACACCAAATCTTCCATGTTGAGAGGTAGAGAAGTAGGAAGATGAGAGGATAGGTGAGTTAACATGATCCAAAGATGTTTCCTTCTCCTAATGATTGCCCTTGAAGCCATCCTTGATTGCTTTTCAATTTCCCAGTTGGAAGGTCAAGACCATGCTTTTCAGGTTTAGAACCCTGAGGTAATCCAATTGTTTGACAGTAAGCATAAGTGTAAATTATACCATAATAAAAAAGAATAGTGACAAAGAATAAATATGCATGGTGAAATGATCCTCGATGATTCCAATGGAAATATATTGCCACATCAGGCAAAATTCAATTCATTGCAAGGATTTGTTGCTCAGGTATAACCAAGAAGTAACATTCAGTGGATCTTCCTTATAACATAAAGGATACAAAAAATTCAGTGCAGTGAAGCATAGATTCCACAGGGCTAGCATTAATGAGTGCACCCAACATTAGTAAGTTCATGTCACAAGAATCATTCGGACCATTTTTTGTATAGCATCACTTGGCATGGTACAATCAGTTGCCAGCACACCAAGCGTTTTCACAGATGCTGGCAAGAGGTTAAATAGGAACCAATCTTTATCAGCCACCTAAAATGTCAAAGTTTGTTGATCTTATTATACCATCACATATGGTCAGGAGTCGTGGGTGAATAGTAAGTTCTGAGCTGACAGCATTCCATTAGTTAATGTCAAATGCCAAGTTTGTGTATACCAACAACAGCTGCAACATAAAGCAGCAGTGAACCATTCCAGGCATTCTTACTCCCCATTTAAACAAGCCATGCTACTGGGCAAAATTCTATGTGATGTGCTGACTTCAATCATCCACATATCAACAGACAAAACAGGCACATCTGCAAGGTGGTGATAATTCAAATCTACAGGTTCTGCAGTCAGAAGCAGTTGAATGAAAGCATCTCAGCTGCACACTCTGATCAGGGCTAACAGATTAAAGTGAAGTGCAAACGACTCAATGCGTGAAATTTATTCCTGAACTAAAATCACCATCCATCAGTAACAAACTTACCGTCACTATTCTTAACGGATCGTGCGCAAGCAAAGGAGGGAGCGTGCAGGAACCTCCAACAATTGCGGCAAACCAACTGATTATTTTATATTGGAAATTACTTAAAATACATCGGTGGCTCCGAATTTTGGTCCGGAACGCTACCGCAGCAAGCCTAAAGCTAGACCATCGAAATGCCCTCACCAATCGCCACCGGTAAAACCCACCACACAAGGCAACAATCCCCGCAAAAATCCAAACAGAAAAAAATAAAAAGCGCGCTGAGTAACTAACTAACGACCCTTTCCACCAACCATCCAGGACAACCTGATTCGAGGAACAAAATGACCAAACCATGGACGAAATCGGCGGTGATCGCGACACACGGGACTTGAAAAAGGCCCAGATAAACAACCAGGGGAGGATCAAGGGGCACTCACCGGACGAGGCGCGCGCCGCCGAGCTGCAGGGCGGGGTAGGGTTTAGGGTTTTGCCGGAGAGGCGGAGAGGGGAGGTGGGAAGAGAGAAGGGGAGGAAGAACAGCCGCGGGGTATTTGGAGGAGGGAGGACGGGGATGGAACGCCGGTCGCGGAGGCGAGCAGTCGTGTGGAGAAAGAAAGAAATGAACAGAAGAACTGGCAGTGGTGCCGGCCGACCCAGCCGCGCTGCCTGCCCGTGAAGTTTGTTTTCTCTTTTCTTTTTTCGAACCAATTTGTTTTCTCTTTTCAGATTTCACATTCCTGTTCAAGTTTGTTTTCTCTTTTCAAATCTGTGACTGAAACTTCTTTCGAGACGATGCGACGGAGTAACATGGTTTTCTCTATCTCTACAACTAATGAATTGGGATGGTGTCGTCCGCACCGGCTTATTCCGCCCCCGCAACTTCCGCAGGCGCGCCCGCTCACGGCTCCCCCTGCGAGGTGCACGCTCCGCCTGCGATCCGAAATTCCCGCACCTGCGACCCACACACGCGCCTTCCTTTCCAACTTGCACGATGATCCGTGGAAACGCCCCCACCACGCCGCGAACTCCCCGCGATCCACTCCCCGCCTCCCCCGCTCTGCGCACCTCGCCTAACTCCCCGGCGGCGCTGCCTCCTCTGTGCAATGCCCTCACGCCGCAGTCAGGTCGCCGCCGCGGTGCCGCATCGCCAACCTAGGAACGCCGCCGCCGCAATCGCGGCGTTGCTCTTCAAACCACGCTCAGCCTCCATTGCGCCGTGTAAGGAGCCGAGGAACTACGACGCACGCCGTCGACGAGGGGAGCCGCCACCATCGCGCCTCGTCAAGGAGCGGAGAAAACCGTGCCGCACGCTGGAGGAGGGAACCGTCGCCTAGGATTTGCTGCGGCGCGAGGAATCGCGCCGACGCTGCCGAGGAAAAGCACCGCGCCATCGCTCCGACGACGGCACGCTGTGCTGTATCCGCGGTGCGCGTCACGCGAGCTCCTCTCCTCGCTTGCGATGCTGCTCGCCTCACCACCTTGACGGCCGCCTCCATCAGCCCTGCGACCATGAGGGCCGCCTCCATCAGCCTTTGCTCCTCCCCGACGGCCGCCTAACAGTCCCGGTCCATTCCGACGCCTCATTGCTGACGCTTGCTCGACTCCAGGACTGCAAGTTCGCTCACTTGCTCTCATGCGTATTGCAACGGTGTGCTTGTTTACTCCTCTGCATACATCATGCTCGATGAATTTCCTGAAAGAAAGCCTGGCCGGAACAATGTTTCATTGGCATCGTCAGTTGTACAGTATTGCTCTTAATTGCTGATTGCAGCACGACGACATAGTTTGCCATCTCCAACCAACTGTTGATCGATGTGCCTCCTGGTAGATAACAGAAATTTGTGTTTATGTTTGCGTAGCAAAAGCTTGTTGGGTATTATTCTCTACCTGTGATATATATAGCTGCTGCAGTATGCTTAACTATATTTCGCAATAGTTAAACATCCTGAACGTCCCGAAAAGTGTGAACTATATTTTGTCTATTTCAAGGATGTATAGCTTCTATTTACCTTGCTGTAGGAATTCACAATGACAGATTGTTACATAAAAAAATAACTGAGTGGTGAACCCATGAACAACTAGCTGGTGAAGTTCTTCAAGTCTGATCTTCAGCTGTCATCAAATTAGCTGCATAATTCATGGTCGGATCAGTCCATTCCATTCTGATTTAGGAGGGCACATCTTAGTATTTATGTAGATGTACCGTGCATGTACAGAAGCCTTGTATTTTCAAGCATATAGAGTAATATTCATTGCTCTCGAATTTGCTTATGTAGAAGCCATCTAACTGTTTGGTTTGGTTATTGTTGTACGAATGTCAGGTATTGAAAACGGTGGAGTTTTTGGTGCTGCAAGAGCGGTAGGTTTTCTGACTCTGTATTGCTGAATATATAACCGAATTACATTCACGTGATCTGGCCTTAGCGGCCTGAGTTTACGGCCCTAATGGTCTCTTACATTGTAGGCATGAACATGCTCGTGCAGTACCTCCATTGCTCTCATTCTAACTGAAACTGAAACTAAAGACTCGGGCTACTCCCATGACTGAAAACACAACCATGGAACCAATGATGCACTGACCCAGTAACACATTAACTGAACTACGGCATTGAGCTATGAATTGAGCTTTCTTTTTTTGACGAATGTAAATGTAAAATCACTGATTTTTTAGAGGATTTAGAGGTGCATAAGGTTTATCTATGAGCAGGAGATGAACCTCCATGGGGCATACGGGGGCCGAGCATCCGCGCCGCTGAAATCACCTACGCGTTGTGGATCTACGCTGCCACCATTACCGGCGCCGTCTCCGCAGATCGACCCAAACAGTAAGTGACCGTTTTTGTCCATCTTTTATTATTGCAGATCGACCCACCAGTTTTCTGTCAGCTTTGATCACTATGTATCTCTATGTAAATTTGATTGTCCCTGCAGCTCAAGATGTAGAATTGGTAGAGTTTCATTCCGCATCCATTCTCATGGAGTTGTTTTTGCATTTCCTCATTACCTGGTTTTCGTAAGCATTGGATCATGAATATATGATCAAATGCTTACGAAAACCAGGTAATGAGGAAATGCAGAAACAACTCTATGAGAATGGATGCTGAATGAAACTTTGCAACATGGGTCAGGAACGGCCGGGAGAAGATCACACATCTTGACGGGGATTAACACTAAGGACCACACCGACAAAATCTTGAGATGAAATAGCGAAACAAGCGACATGTGCAAACCCAAATAACAGTTGCAGAAACTATTCATGGTATAGAAATTGATGCAAACCCAAATAAATTTGTGAGAGAATAAATAAAATTTATTTAAGTTCTTTGTCATCTATGCATTTCAAATGTTCTCTGGGCTCAGTTGTCTTCTCTTTGGCCTTTAGCTCTGTTTTGTTGTGCTATGCAAAAGATGGGTCAAGTAAAATTTTAGGTGCATATCCGTAAGCTTAAATTGTTTGTTTGCCATTTGATTGGAAATTTTGCAACATGGAATGATTTTAGCTCCCGTAGCAACGCACGGGCAAGCATCTAGTCTAGAGAGTAAATTTGTGATTGAAGTTGTGGGGTAGCTAGGGATGTGTTTGGTTGTGGGATTAAGTGGGACAGGACGGAACCTTTCCAGTTTTTTAAAATAGAACCCATTTTATGTTTGGTTGAAAGGATAAGATGAGAATGGAATGGTTCCTGTTTTTAGTTTGATTGGAGGAACGAGGAGTAGGAGTAATTGGGATGGACGCCGTCTTCTTCAACCGTTAGTTGCTTCGTTGAAGAAAATCATCAAACACCTGGTGCGCGTCCTTGCCGTGCATGCCAACCCCGCCCCGCTGCCCCCGCCGCGGACCCGCGCCGCGCCGCTGCAGCCGCGCACACACCCCACGCCGTGCCGAGCCGCAGCCGCGCACACACCCCTCGCCGCGCCGAGCCGCAGCGGCCGCAACGCCCTCGCGCAGCGGCAGCCGCGTCCTTGAGCACGCGAGCTGCCGCGCCGCCGCCTCGCCCACGCCGAGCTCCTTGCGCCGCACGTCGCGCTGCCCTGCTGCAATTAGCCATGGACGCACGTGCGGCATGTCCAATTGCTAAACACTTGCTAAACCAATTGATTGGAGAGTCAATTTGCAGGTCACGCGTGCGCAATTAGTCATGGACGCAAGCCATGCCGCAGGTCAGCCACGCCGCGAGCTCTGCCCAGCCACTCGCGCCGCCCCAGCTGCTCTGCACGGCGACATTGCGCCCGCGCCCTCAAGCCGTCGCCCGTCGCGTGCACGTGAGCCACCGCGCCCCACGCTGCCCAAACTGCCACGCCCGCGGCTCCGCACCCCTGGCCATGGCGCCTCACCCCGCGTCGACAAGGTTGGCGCGCGTCCATGAAAGCCCTACCGCGTGGCCAGCGCCGCCGCACAGCACCGTCTGCCCCACCAAGCTGCAGCTCCGCCCCGCGCCCCAGCCCCTTGCGTCGTGCCGCGCGGCTGCGTCTGGCCTTTGCCACCGCACTGCAGCACTGCGCGCCCGCCGCGCTCCGCGGACGCAAGCAAGATGGAGAGAGACGGGAGAGAGACGCCGTGCAGGCGGGATCGGATTGGTCCGTCCAATTTCGCGTGAACGACTCCGTCCCGCATATTGTGGAATATTCGCTTTTGGGATGGTTCCGTCCCACCTCCAACTCAGAAACAAACGCTGAAACGAGGGACCGATCCGTCCCCGTCCCGTCCCCATTCCACCTGATTCACTCAACCAACACATCCTAGGTGAACGAAAGGACACCTCGAAACCTCTAGCACGCTCGCCCATTTCTAGAACGTGCTTGGGCGTGTTGGCGAATCGATTGGGGGATTTTCAGATCAGCGTGTTCGAATTTCGCAGATTTTTGGAGCGAGCGGTTCCAACCTTCTCGCTTTGTCCCGGCGTTGCACATGAAGGACAAATTTGACCAGGCTACGCTTTGGCCGTAAGTTGCCAGTCTTCCGACTTTTCTTTTGTACGTCTGTCCCAAGCGAAAACAGCCACGTCGCCGTGACCTGCGAGTTGCGAGTGCGACTGACTGCTGTGAGCGCGCCCTTCACCCCGCTTCCCCTTTCTCGTTCGCTGCGCAGTGCAGCGCCATATTTCTTGAGCATATGCTCTCGTTTCTATTTCAGATTCAGCGCGCTCAACAGATACAACTACACAAGTCCAAGCATATTCCTTCCCCACATGTTGGCTGCCGAAGAAAATTGACCAAGTAGAACGGCTTCGCCTACGCAACAAGGTCCATTCAACGGACAGGAAGCACGCATTCAGTACGGCAACAGCAGAAAGAGGAAGCAACATGTATAATTCTTTGTAGAAAATTTTTAATACAATGTGTCCCGTTTGGATGAAGTCTACTCAAAACAAGAGCATAAACGACAAAATACAGACTTAGAACTGTACTCTCTTTTGGACAAGTAGAAACAGAGAATAGTCTGCTTCTGTTCCGTATGTCGACACATTTTTTCACCGTGTTCACTCATACGCAAAAACAAGGGACACCTTGGCGACAGCCTCGCGGAGGTTTTTATTTACGGCGGCTATCTCTCTGAAGAATGTTTCCTGCGTTAGATGAAACGAGAGAGCATGAGGCCCAAATAGCAAGTCAACCGTTGACGGCTTATCAATCGGCGAAGCGGAGCTCTGTTTATACTACGAAACACATTAGCAATTTTGCAGAAAACGGGCAGGATTGAGCTGCACTGATTCATCACTGAAATGCAGTGCCAACCAAGGACCGTTTCCAATTAAGCATCAAGGGTGATAAAAGTCAATTATCTGTTGTTGTTTTTTAGAACGAATTATCTGTTGTATTTCAGAAAGCATAAATCTGTTGTATGGACTTGAGAAGATAGGAATTAGCAAGAGTGACGACTAATATCTGATATTTTTGGAATAAGATCAGCGAGAACTGTACCACGGTAGCTTAAAGGTGTCTCTCCATCGAGTCTGCTTAGCACAGGTTGCGTATATCCTATTCAGACGATCAATTATCTCTGCGAATGTTGGCCTGACAGAAGGCGTCGGATCCCAGCATTGTTGTATTAGCCTGCAGTGCGAAGAACGACAGTGAGGTGCGATATGGGTTGATGTCAAACACAGCATTTCTGCAATTCTGCATAAGCAAAACATCCACGGCAAGTGGCTGTGTGTGTAGTGTTGCATGATGCTAGTGTCTAGTGAGCAATTTTCGGACCCAGTATACCTATTGCTTTGAATGACACAGGAAGAAGAGAGCGATCGAGTAAATCAAAGCTCAGAGAGATCAGTAATAGTACAAACTGTAATGGTACTATGACAAAATGACAGGGAAACATATCTGTAGGGATAGTATGTAAAGCATGCAATTCACTTACTCTTTCACATCCCCAGGATAGTATTTGGGTTTGTTCTTGAATGCTGGTCGTAAACCCTCCAAACAAATCATCTTGACTGCCTCCTCTGATGGTTTCGGGTGAAAAACAGCGGTTCCTTCAATCATCTGGACCATCAATAACATGGAGAAGTTATGTACACGTGGATATTACTAAAATAAATTAAATGTTCTGTCCAACTAAATGATACGTCGGCATATCTGCAGAAAAATAATGTCTGGATTTGTTTACATGTGCAGAGTTTTCAAGAATTGCAGCTCTCCACATGTATGCAATTATTGTTTTAATTGTAGATTAGAAAGTTTCACATACCTCATAAAGAATGAGACCAAATGCAAATACATCTACACTTCTGTCAAATGGTTGGTTTCTGTATATCTCTGGCGCGATGTATGCACCTAGACACAATGAGTAAACAACATAATGTATCTGAAAGACTAGAACAATACACACACAAAAAAAAGATAAATTGATACTGGTTGAAATAGTTTTTTTTACGTAATGAAATGGTATTGAGATATAAGAAAGTTGACACGAGATTTACTATAACTGAATCTACAGAAGAAAAGAAGAGACTAAACAGACTGAAGGACTTAGATAAAACGTATATTGTCAGCAAGAGTGGGATAATAAAGAGAGGGGGACTGGTTAGAAGGAAAAAAAAAAGACAGCAGTATAAAAAATGGATTGGCCCCTTCTTTTGTTAAATTCTCACATATGGGTCTATTTAAACATTCAAAACCATAACATTGTGATGCTAGCCACTCGATACGGGAAAAAAAGTGCAGCTTACCATCAATTTTGGTCATCGGCTGAGCCATTTGAAGTTTATCGTCTGAAACTTTAATCAGATTTAGCGATCCAAAATCTGCTACCTTAAGTTTTCCCTCATCATCCCGCACGATGTTTCTGCAACCTTACAAAAGTATCATAGCGTATAGTGTACATGTAACAATTTTTTTAAAAAAGTACTGTACCAATTGAACAAGAAAATAATGCTTAATCAGCTTACTTTGGTGACAAATTGCCATGGATGATTGGATCAGGCTTGCATTCATGGAGATAAGTTAATCCCCTAAAAAGGGAAAGAAACAATGAAAAAATGTTCTCTGTTTGATAGTAGAATAACATGTGTGATTTGAGTTGTATTCCACTGAAACAATAGAAAACTGAAAATCTGAAAAATTGTTGATAAAATAAACAAACTAACTACCCTGCGACAAATAAGCAGGAAAAGAGTACATAATTTCTAGGTGATTAACAGTGTCATCAACAGTTTACATGATAAATGCAGCTTTAACGAAAAGAAAACATATGTAAAAAAAGAGACAGATGTCATGAGTTCTCATAAACCTTGCAATGTCGAGAGCAAATCTGATAGCTTTGTGAGGCTTCAGGCGACCTTTTTCCACGAGATAACTGGCTAAATCACCCTAATAATCATAAAAAAAAAACTTATACAGACATCAATGATTGAACAATCATACTATTGTGTTATTCCATATTAATATCCAATTGCGCTATTCCAGAAAAGAGTGAATACCACATAAGTGAAAGTGAGTACATATATTTGCCCTTAAATCAAGCAGAGTTACTTACTTTCTGATGGTACTCGGAAACAATCATCATTGGTACATTCTGAGTAACAGCTCCCACAAACTGGACCAGATGGGGATGCCGTGCTTTCTCAAGTAAGGTAAGCTCATGTTTGAAAGCATTTCTGAGTTTCAAATAACAATAAAACTCATGAATGAATGTAAATTATACTGAAAAATCAAATCTCATTCAACGTAAGAGTTCATGGAGGCAGCTAATTACATGCTATCTGAATCTGAGAAGCTGTCTTTATCAAGTATCTTAACAAACACTTTTGAGCCATACCACTTCGCCACATAGTTACCCTGTAAAAGTTATATGGCAAGTAGGATTGTCAAAATTTGGCACACAGTTTGTCAAAATAATGCAAGTTATACTTCACTACTCTACAGAGAAGACATAATGGTGCTAAGAAATAAGTACATCTGAGAATAGTAAGAACCATCCATAGCTTGAGCTTATATGCAAATTGAGACCAACTTTAACTTAATACCGTGTACTAAGTTAAGATTTTTTTTTTTAACCACTGTTTGAGTACTGAACTCCAGGCATAAATCAAGTGTTCAAATCATATTCAGGCTTTGGAGTACGCATCTTACCCGAAGTCGGTGAAGTAAACAAAATACAAGTTTGCAAATAAAGAAGACCAGAGCAAAGTTAAGATAAATAAAGTTAATGGAAAACATGCCTTTGCGACCTCCTCTCCTCTTCGGAACTCGAGTTCAAGTGGGTTCAGTTCATACTCTGGAACTTCTTTAGGATTTGAGACAGCCATTGGAGTCTTTTTTGTTTTCTATGAAGCAAAATAAACCCGAGTTAGCTACTTATAGCTAGCATGAGCGCAAGAGAGACTGTAGAAGTTTACTAAAATGTAGTACCGGAACTTTTGCTCCTCTTGCTCTCAGAAGATTATATACTTCAAAATGGCCGTAATGTTTCGCGTCTGCAGCTGGCTGGAAACCGTGCCCAAAATGAAAAGTTAGGCAGAGATCAAATTCAGTCAGATAAGTACTTCCTCTTATCGTGCCGGTTTAATCAAACTCGCTCCATTGACTTTTCTATGTCAATGCACACATCCACAGGTTAATCAAACTCAGCAAGCGTTGCATTGATATAGTAGCATTGCTTTCTATAGTAGGAAGGACAATCGTGCAGAAATGCAGAGTGCTGAACGAGACACCGCAAAACAGAGCAATTGCGTTCGTGAACTAGAGACAGCGAGCTAACGAAGTAATGGTGGTAGAAGAGTGCACGAACCGTGCTCCCCCATCGGTCGCGGGCGTTGATGTTGGCCTTCCAGTCGAGCAGGAGGCGCACGACCTCCCCCTGGCCCTCGCAGGCGGCGATGTGCAGCGCGGTGCGGCCGTCGAGGTCGATGCTGTCGACGTCGACACCCGACCGGAGCAGCTCCTCGACCCCGCCGGCGTCCCCCTGGCACGCGGCGAAGAGCAGCCGCATCGTGGCGTCCAGGTTCTCCGGCACCGCCAGGTCGTGCGCGGACCCGCCGCCCTCCGACCGCGGCGTCGGGTCCAGCGACGACTGCCTCGCGATCGCGAACCGCGTGGGTCCGGCGCCCGCACCGGCGCCGGCAGCCGCCGCTGCCCCGCGCCGCAGCGTGTGCGGGTCCAGCGACAGCTGGCGCCACACCCGCGCCGCCCCCGACGAGAGCTGCCGCGAGATGCTACGCGTCATCTTCTTCGCCGCGGTGTCCATCGCTCGCTCGCTCGTTCTCGCCGCCGCCCCACCGGCCGGGGTGGGGGAGGACGGCGGTGGCCTCGGGCGGCGGGAGAATCCGCGGCGTGGGATCTCGCGGCTGCCTGCGCGAAGAGGGGTGGGTGCTTTTGGGGATTGGGGACGGATGATTGGGCGAGGAGAATAACAACTAGGCGGAGACTTCACTGGAGGACTCGTACTAATTTATACGGAGGAGCGTTGGGTGTTGGACTGTCCAAGCTGCAGCGAGGAGAGGGAGGGATGGCGATCAGCGAGCGAGCGTGCAGCTTGGGGAATAAAAATGCAGTAACCGATTTGTGTTCCGGAGCGGGGCGGGCGGGTGAGGAAAAGCGCGGTGAGGTGATGTGAGATGGGTTTTTAAAACGCGGCGCTATTTAAGGTACCGGTAGGGAAGGGGCTGCCGTTTCTGGTAGGTGGGACCGTGTGTGGACGGGTAGGGTGTCAGTGAGAGAGGTGGAGGGTTTAGGAGGTGTGGTTTTCGTATTCTCGCTTGGTGAGAACGCTTGCCGACGACTTTTCCTTTTTTTTTTTTTGGTTCGTTTGTTTCGCACTCCTCCAGTTGTTTTGTTTATCTCTGCCCAGCTGGATTGGCGAAGCCCTCTTTGAAACGCAGGATTTTCACAGGAATTATGAATTTCACAGGAATCAGTTGACTGTTCACAGGAAAAACACATGAACGGAAAAAAAATCTCGCGTTCCAAAGGTCCTCTGAGCTTGTGACTCGTTGTCTGTTGAATCTTCTTTGAACAACGAAACTGTAGAATTTTCTCTGTTTTCTATTCTGCAGATCCACGAGAACGCGCACACCGATCTTGTTCTGGTGACAGATAGGAAAGGCCTGATCCGAATACCGTCGGTGTTGTATTGCTCTGTTGATAAACCGGCGCTTCCCTTTTAAACAGCTGTAGTAGTGGCATTATGGTCTACGGAGTATCTCGTTCACACGCCACGACACCGCCTGCAAATAAGATGAGATTATGAGAATCGATGTTACTAGTCCTTCTTTTTGGTGAAATCTTGAGAAAGGGGGAGTGGTGTGGTGGGGAGCACGTAAACGCTTCCGGAGCTGCGCCTGATTCTTTTTGTTTTCGGCGCGTAAAGAAAAGGTGGTTGCCGTGTCTGGAAACCGAGATCGCGACGAGAGAGCGAGTGCGCGCTCGATCTGGGAAGGTGATGGCGCATTTTCTAGCGCGCGTCGAACTGTTCGGGGAACGAAAAAGAGCTGCCAGAATGGGAAGAGAAGAGCGCCGCATTTACTTAGTGCAGACAGATCAGCCCCGGCAAAATGACGAGTAGCAATTCTGATCGATGTTGACCGACACTTAGCCACCACACTCCAGCAAAGCAACGAAGCATAATACTACTGGACTCGCTGTTCATGAATCATGAGAAATAAGCAGGATTCTCAGTGTTGAAAACGCTCATGTCGGGGCCCGGTGTTGTTTGGTGGCCGTTTCCTTGGCATCGACGTTAACTTGGCAGCCCCTGGTTTCCTGTGGCGTAGGATGCCATGATCATCCCCAGATATGTCGCATGTGGCTTGGACTTCCTCGTGATAATTGCCAGCCGAGGCCATGTCGGCCGCGGGCTTCGCTGTCGTTGCTCGCGGGCCTGTCGTCTCCGCCGGGTCTCGGCGGCTGCTAGATAGCGCCAATCCTTTCACTCTCTCCCCGCGCAGCCCCACTAGAGACGAGCACCAGCGTTTGCGATAACGTCGTCCGTCGTCGCGACATTTGCGATGCTTTCTTTTGCGACTTCAGTTCAGCAGCTCGGCTACCGCCTTCACTGGTGCAGTCGGTTATCTTGTGAAGGTTTATACAGTCTACTACTGCTCCGTCCTCGTTCTCAGGATGAAACACAAAGTGCGTACCATGAATATGGATGCTTAGTTTCCTAAAAAAATATATGGATGCTTAGTATTTTGGCGTGTCCGTTTCTGCAATTTTGGACGCCTACAAGGCTACGACAGTGATATGCACTCGCACGTACCCAAAAAAAGTTTGCCGTACGTGGAAGGTGAAAACGATCGGAGTAAGGTGTTCCATAATTACTTGGACGAGCTCGCTGTCTCCATCCAAATCTGCAGTGATCGACGGTGACTTTACAATAGTCTTTCTCCGATCGATAATATACAATATACAGGCCTCATGTATGGCTTTCTGAATGGAGTACTTTATGTTAGAGATGGAAATACTTTACGCTGTGTCACATCATGCTTATTCTGCCTGTATGTTAGCAGCGCTGTCCAGCCATCACCGCTATCTGAAGACAAAGGAGTTGAAGCGGGAACTGCTCCTGGCCTTCACGCCAACCGCAGAGAGCGCAGGCCTAACACGCGTGTAACTGGGCTAGAATGGATTGCCGGTTGAAGCCGTGTGCGAGTATCCGAGGTCGTTGAGAGCGGCGTGCGTGCTATCTGCTACTTAAGCAGAGGAGGGAGAAGAGAGATATCATCATCAAACTTGTAAAACAATATTGCTACTGTGATTCAATCTATCTTCCTCCCTACCAACTCCCTTCTTCTTCTTCTCCAAGTTATCAGTAGCAGTAGTCGGTAGTTAACAATTGGTATCAGAGACACCGGTCCTCAGACCTGGAGGATTCCGTCCACCCCAACCACCAAACAGAGATGACGACCCCCATCGATCCGGTGCTGAAGATTGCGCTGGAAGCGCAGACGAAGGCGATGTTTGCCGAATTGGACAAGCGGTTCGAGGACCGTGATGCGAAGCTGGAGAAGCGCCTCATCGCCATCGAGTCCGCCACAACAGCGTCCGCCTCTTCCTCGGCGTTCGACCCGTCCGCGCTCGACCCCAACGCGATCCAAGGAGAGATCGACGCCGTGGTAGCAGCGCACATGCTGTCGCTCGAGGTCATCATCTCCGAGCGACTCGACCAGTACGAGGCGACGACGACCACCCGCGTCGCAGCGCTCGAGTCGGCGGCGGCGGCCTTCGAGTCCTGCGCCCGCGCATCGAGACGGCCGTCGACGACATCAAGGACTCCGTCGATGCCGTCAGAACCGACTTCGCCAAGTTTCACTCCACGTGGAGCCGGGATGTGCGCGAGTCCAACTCCGGCAAGCCGAGTCTCTTCGGCAACCACGAGTCGGCATCCGCGCGCCCACCTGCCGGAGAGTTCGCCGACGGCCCTCATGGGCACCGCGTTGAACATCAACGTCGGGAGTCTGGGTTTGAGCGTTCCGGCGCTCATTCCCACCTCCCGCACAATGGTACGCCTGAGCTCGACCCCCCCCCCCCCCCCCCCCCCCCAAGTTCTCTCGTCTGTTTGGTTCTCCGCATGACACTTTTGGTGGCCGTAGAGTTGGAGCTAATTCTCATTCTGGATCTATGGGGAAGCTGCCTAAAATGAATTTCCCCAAGTTTGACGGTGATAATCCTAGGCTGTGGATCCGTCGTAGTGAGGATTACTTTGAGATGTATGGGGTAGAGTCCAATGTTTGGATTATGGTTGCTAGTATGCATTTTGTCGTAGCCCTAGTTTCCAGATATTCCGAACCCTATTTTAAGTTTTTTCCGAAGACTTGTCTTGCACGACATGGTCTACGGGAAGGTTACGATCTCCTTGATAGATTCGGAGAAGGAGCATTGTAGTTTAGGAAGGACTCTGATAGGTGTTGGTATTTCTTACGACACGAATAAAATCCGCAAGCGCACGGAATACCGTTGTAGCACTTCACCCGGGAGTATTCCAAGGTATCGTATTTGTTTTCCCCAAGGAACGGAGTTATCCTGCAACAAGGTTAGTTCTACCCAAGGACAACCAAGACAACTAGCAAATTAGGATCGAGAGGGTGATTATATCTAGTTATCCTAGAGGATAGACGAACTCAAGCTCTACTTGTCTACTTCGGGCGCCGGCTTAGGCCTGGTCTGCCAAGCCACTCCGACCTGTAGCTCTACTATGTACCCGAACGTGGAGGGTTCCTTTGGACGGACAGGGCTGTCACTTCCTGCCGCCTACCTCTACAAACCGTGGAGCACACAGCAAACAAAGGTAACCTCTAGCCTAAACACCACGTCTATGCCGTTGATTACTACTCTAACCTCGGCCCAAAGCTGAATTTAAAAGGCTAGAGCACCCCTTGCGGAGCGATGATCCCGTAAACAAGTATAACAGGAATTACGCCTAGAAGGGTAATATTGCTCGCTAGATAAATAATCACCACGTATAAATCACAAAGAGTGTTTACACGCCAAGGTAAAGAAATA
>CM017439.1:12322985-12560634 GCA_007726485.1 Eragrostis curvula | reverse complement strand
TGTGGCACACCCGTTGATGCTAACCAATGAATCGTGTTGTTTTGTGTGGCACTAAAATATGTACATTTGTTTGTATGAGCTGGTTTTGGCCTTCATTCATTTGTATATAGAGCAGAGCCTCCATGTATTTAGCTGCTGGCTTTTCTTATGTGATATGTTATGTCCTTGTTTATTTTGTCCTTTGTATATGTGGGGATTGCGTTGTGTGACCATGTACCGGCCACATTGTGTAAAGAACAATAGTGTAGTTTCATGGAGTGTGTTTCTCAAAATTTGGGGTTGGTGTATAGATGGACTGCTCACTGCTGACAGAATAGAAGATGTGGTTTCGCATGTGACGTTGGCCGTTAGATTGTAAATAACATGTACAAGTCGTCGTACCGGAAGCAGCGGCGGCAGCAGCTCAGCTAGCTAGAACAGCTGCACTACAATCATGCAGCAGGACGAACACGAACAGATTGCACAAGGGAAATCACGCGTACTGGAAGCAACAGCAGCGGCAGCTCGGCCGCCTCGCGTCGCGTCTTCAGCGTGCAGCCGCGGAAGAGGAAGAAGCAGCACATCATGGAGACGAGCGCGAACGGACTCGACGGCAGTGACAACGCCCCAGAGCGCGGCGTCCAGGAAGAGGAGCACGTCGCGCACGAGCTCGGGCCACCGCCGCGCTCAGCTGCTCGGGGTACCGTGTCACTGTACCGTTCACTGCCCTCCAAGTTCTCAGTCGTGAAAGCCTTCCACACGCGCGAGCTCAGGCGTCCGGGCTTCAACCAAACACGAAAATCAGGTGCTCAGGCAATTCTCCGGCTCGCTTCCGGACACGAAAATCAGGTGCACGCCGATGGTGTACGTCGCACCCTCCGCATGGTTCGCCGTCAGGGCCGCGGCGCAGCCGCGATGCGCCGGATCGCGGCGACCTCCGATTGCGCGATCAACATCTCGACGGCGTTGGCGAACAGGCGAACCGGTCCAGCGTCACTTCCGACACCACCGGAGTCTCCACGTCCACCTCGCGCGCGGCGAGGAAGGCGTCGAACTCAGCAGCACGGCGTCCTCGCCGCCATTGTTGTTGATTTCGCCTGCTTCGGCCTTCTCATCAAGCACGCCTCCTTAATTTGCTCGTTGAGCTTGATGGAGCCGAGCGAGAGGTTGCTGGCGAGCTTCTCATCGCGGCTGTGGTCGCCGAGAAGCTGCTCGACTTGAGCGGCGGGATAGGGGCCGGCAAGGGCGGCTGAGGGCGCGATGTCCTGGCGGCGGCGGCTCGAGGTGTACCGCCCGGCTCGCCGCCTTTGTTTAGCCCTGCCGTCGACGTCCCTGCCGGGGAGCGGCCGAGCGGGGGAGGGCGTAGGGGCCGGTGACTGCGGGATGGTGGGGCCGGGGAGTGCGGGAAGATGGGATGGCTAGCGAGAGGGGCTGGTCATCTTTGGCCAGCGAGGGGCGCTAGATAGCCAGGCAGATGGCAAGGGAACCCCGATGCCTAGTCTATTGGATGCGTATTTTGTCAGTTTTTGTATCTTTTTAGCCATTTGATATGAGATACAAAGTCTCTTGGAGTTGCTATTCTATAAGTACATCCCGTCATTTTGTTGTAACTGAGTTGGCCTGTTCAGGCCGACCTGCTGGGCTGTTAGAGAACAAATTGGCGCAAAGGTATCTAACTTAATCGGAAAGGCAAGACACCGTACAAACTCAACAATTTTATTCTCATAACTGTCGTAAAAGAGTACACTGGCAAAGGTGCCACATGTGAATTAATCTATCGGGCAAAATGCACCACTAATCCAACAATATTGTTAGTGCTGTCATCACCACATGGCACTACCTTCCTCTGTTCCAGTCAGTTGCGATAGGAAGTAGGAATATTAGGCAGAAACAAATGATGTAACACTGCTGTTGCAAGGCCAAAGGGCAAGGCATACAAACATGTCGGAAGCATTTACTTCAACCACTACATGTATCATCCCTGAACAAGCGTCTATGTGTTGTTTTTTACTATCCTAGACCTTTTTTCACTGCAATGCAGTAATCAAAGTCAAGCAAAAGATAACCAAGGAAAACAGGTTCTTCATACTGGATCTCAGTTTCTGTACATGAGATATGGCTTAAGATACAGATGCAAGTTTCTTTGTCATCAGCAGGTCTGTTGGCGAGCTGTTGACTGTTGTCTCATCATTAGTCTGAAGATAAATCATAAAACAAAAAATAAGAGCAAGAGCAAAAGTAACAGCAACAGTTACGCAAGAACAAAAGGAAAACATAATGAACTTGAACTTGCTTTTTTTTTCTAGCGGAGCAGGAGGCCAAGCAGGTATTTGTTACAGGAATTATTTGCACGTAGGTGAAAATGGACAAAGCAGGGGAAAAAGAATGGAATGATGCACACTCGCTTTTTTTCTAGTGTCAGAGCAGGAGGCAATGCAGGTATTTGTTCTACAGGAATTATTTGCATGTAAGTGAAAATGGAGAAAGCAGGGGAAAAAAGAATGGAATGATGCACCAGCAAAAATCATATGCAACATATGTGCTTAAATGCGGTAACCACAGAGGCGTCATATTATTGGCAAGCCCACTGGAGTTAGGCATCATGTGAAAAGGAAAATTCTTAGCCAAAAAACTGAAATTACCAATGTGCGTCCATACATACAAATTCAATCGTTAGAAATAGTATTGCTAATATAGGCATATGAGTCATTTCCCACCCCACGACAAATATAACTAATAATGTGCAAGTAAAGCCATGGGGGTAAGGTTAACATGAACATTAGATAACACTAAAAATGAATGCTTGGACTGTAATTCATATATACAGATTAAAACCATTTAGCATCTAGAAGGATATAGAGCGCATCGCACCTCTGCATTTCCAACTATGTACGAATTTCAATCACCAAGTACCAATGAAAATTTAACAAACTGAGAAAAACGCTTCTATCTTATTACAATGTTATCAGATTCTTAGGAAAGAGTAATACTCAATTATAACTAAAATCTGATAGTAGCAACTTAGATATAGCACCTGAAATTTATGGCACCAAGATAAACAGGATAAAGTTCCTGTTAAGATGCTAAGACGTTAACTGCACAGACATCATGGTTCAGAACCTAAAACAACATCTTTGTCAAGAGCCATATCCATCACTGACCTGCAATCAAAAGCAACAAAAAGTGTGAAACACAAATTTGGTAAATAGAATACCAGTGCTGCCCACTAAATTGTCATTAATTATTGCCAAGAGATGCGATAATCAGGCACGTGCCACTTAGAGATAAATTCAGTCACCAAAATGGAGATATGCTTTCTGTGATCATAACACAAACATTAAAGATGCAAACACTATATGCTTGATGAAAGTGGCTCTTGTTGGATACACAACCATATATTTGTTTGCAAACAAAAAGTCCAAATTAATCAAATACTCCGTATCATGTTTGGATACAATACTGTGTATCATGTATTCATGCATAATGATGGAGCGGAACTATATGATATTCATGGAAAAATTTTATTCAGTTGGAATTGTGGATCACAGCAAAACAATCTGAACCTCTATAAAAATCAAGTGCTTCTGTACTCCAATCAAAAGATGATGATGTCAATTGATCCAAGGCCTTACTGCTCATGCAAAATTCACTCCAAGATGTTGACACAAACATCAGCCATTGTGATGCTACAAATACTACTTCATTGCAATTAAACTGAAAGGGTGATTCATTAGCTGGATGTAAAATTAAAGGTCGTTGGTACATAGGAAACAAGCAATTTGAAATCTGCAATCATACCAGATTGTATCCCCTTTCTGATAAAGGCAACAAAATCGAAACCTATGGGTTGCCAGGCAGCAGCAGCACTCAGCATTCGTCAGTTCTAGTAGTTTCAAGAATTTAGGAAAACATGACTAACGACATGATACTTTGTTTCCCTTAACTAACCATGAATATTCTGTTGTACCTTAATTTATATTATGTGTTAAGCTATCTCAAATTGGTTAGTCGTCCTGATAATATTTCATTGCTGACATATTTAGTTAAATAACACTAATAATAAAAAGAGAAGAATTCCTTTTCCTAAGTGAAACTAAACTCAAATGTAGAAGCAAATAAGGCTTAGCACCCTAAATCGAAAATTTCATCAATGGTTTCTCCAATGGCAATAAGCAGGGCGATCAAATAATGTTGTTTTCTTAGGACAGCTTATTCACCACAGTCCACCGAGAAGCATTCATTGCAAAGGAAAATAGCCATGCATTTCAGTAATGTAACAACTATAAAATTGACGGTGCTTTTCAACACCAAGCACAGAGTAATTTGCTACCTGTGCCTGTGGCATTTTTTTTCTGTTCTCTGCTTCTTCTCGATCTGGTTGCATGGGCACTGAGAAATCCTGTCATCTTTCCCTATGAGAAAAAAAATAAACTCAGCCAGAACAAATCCCCCACTGAAATTATAGGTAGCTTTATACAATCTTAAAGGATCAAAGATCAGTATGCAGATGTCACTGGTACAAGGAGGATGCTGAGCACAGTAGCCAGTAGAGTTATCTTTGCAAACATAATTTCAATGGAACTGAGCCATCTAGGTTGGCAGTAGAAAGTACTACGCTGCAGATTGTGAGAACTCATTGATAAGAGAGTAGAGTTATTCGTTCAATAATATTTACCACAAATCTATACTTTGGTATATCAAAGGCTGCAATAGCATGCAGGGTATAAGAAAGGACAACGGTAAGTTGGATATATTGCAGTCTAGGTGGGTGCAGGCCAGCTAACCAAATTGACATGTAGCGCTTATCACATACAGAGCCAACTGATCAGTGTAAAGGATGATACTGAAGCAAGTCTGTTTTTTTTTTTTTGTCTTGAAATATATTAGACTACTAACATAAAGGGCAATGATGAGCTTTAACCAAACATGAAGCCTGCATAAATCATCACAAAGGAAGGATTATTCCTTCCCAAATTCATTGCAAAGGAAGGAAGCATGCTCACCATATCATATATTACTATACTCCCCTCAAGCTGCATCGACTCCGTGAAGCAGTACCACGTGCAGGTTGCTGAAAACAATTTAAAAAAGGTTCACATTAATACATTATCACCATTAGACCTCCATGCTGTGTTAGTTGTCTTGTAAACAAAATTTTCAGACACACTGCATCATAGAATCCAGAGCCTGTATTTCCATGAGTATAGCAGCAGCAACATCCAGTAGTGATATTTCATTTTTATTCTGTACATACTTATATAAAATAGGTAAAAGAACGGGGCATAAAGAACATTGAGAAATCAGCTGTTAAAATATTTTCCCATGGTCCAAAGCAGTGGCCTGAGTAACTGGACAGTAAAACGAAAAAAAAAAATCCACCCGCTTGGAATGACAAAACAATGCTAGGACAGTTAATTAAAAAAATTCTAGAACAGTTACATGTGGTTAATCAGAAAGAAAAGGCAGTCCGCGAGCTTGTTACGATGTTAACAAATTAATGATACAACGCTAAATTGCTGCCACACCCTGAAATAAAATTTTGAAAGATAACGAACCCTGTAATCCAACTTTAGAGATGGAGATTATTTAGGAAATAGAATAAAACCTAAGATGAGGGAGGGGACATCAAACTCCCCTGGCCCTGGCGTGGAGATGTTCAAGGGACGGGCGTATATGCACAGGACTGCAACGAAGGAGGAAAAGAGTTGTAGTGACTCGTACCTGCGCCTGAGCCGCCGCCATAGCTACCATCCGGAGTGCCGCCGCCGCCGCTTGCCTGAGGGGACGACCGCATCGCCTCCCACACCGAGCCAAGGAAGCATGGTCCACGGCGCTGCCTCACACCTCCACGGCGCCCGCATCCTCATCTTTCTACCACACTGGTCAGATCAAAAATAACCTGAGAATAAACCTTCAAGATAAAAAAATTGGAAGGAGGCAAAGGCCGGTGTCACAAATCGTAGGCAAATAACTGAGGGAGAAAAGGAAAAAGCTCATCACAATGGAGATGGCGGGCGCTGCCTTTGGCTGAACAAAAGAAGGTGTTGCCGTTGCTCCTGCTGGACGAAGACGTCGCCACCGCTACCACCGCTGCCTCCGCCACCCCATTGAAGCAGCATCCCCTGCACCAGCCACCAGCACGAAGCAACAAAACAAATCAGCACAAACACTGAGAAGACGAAAACACAAACACACCAGGAGAGCAAGAAAGCGACAGATCGGAACACAAATGACACTAAAGACAGAGACATCCGCCCCAAATAGAAACGGAAAACACGAAGATCAAACACCAAAACCAGCACAAGAACCCTAGGCAAACCAAAACCCTGCACCAAAAATCAAGCCCCAGGAGGATCGAAACCGGCAGCGAAGAAAGCACGGCGAGCACGAACAGTGGATCAGATCTAGCCGGCGACGATGAAAGCAAAGAAACCAAACAGAAGGAACGAGGAGGCGAATGGAACGAGAAGCCAAGGCGGGCAGACGAGGTGAATAAATGCGACGGCCTCACCCACCCAAGTAACTCGCGGAGCGCCGGCACGCAATGAGGGCGCGGCACACGGGCATGGGCCACACGGAGCGAATGGGAAGGCAGCACGCAGGCCGCGCCGTACGGTGTTCTTTTTTCACCGCGAGCAGGCTTTCAACCGACGCATGCACACGCCCGCGATCGACATCCTGCGGCGCGAAACGTCCGGGACGAGCTGCGAGCGCTCTCAGCGCGGTTACGCCGGGACGACTAGAGGAGTAAATATGTCCCATGTATTAGCCTTTTTTGCGGGCTTCTATTTCTGGTGGTAATGCAAGAACTGCTTGCATTTCTATGTCGAGGCCAATGTTATCTTACTGCAGTAGAATGCTGATATGTTAAAACTTTGGTCATTAGTACTGTATTGGTAATTGAAGTACAACACCGTTGAATCACTGTATCACACCATTACTAGTGTTGAGGAACTAGATATACATATGCAGTAAAATCCTTATTATATACAGCTTGGTAATTTGTATCTGGACTAATTCACAAGGATTGTTTCTCGTTGCAAATTAAGGCCCTGTTTGAAACATCTAAGGCCATGTTTGAAACCTTTAGAGATAATTGTTAGCTAGCCAACAATTATCTCTGAAGGTTTCAGAAATGGCCTAAAGCATCTCGTGTTTACGTCAAAATGAAAAGGCATCTCGTGTTAGTCACACCAAAGTTTGAAACCGAGAGTGGCTAGCATGGGCCGTAGCGTGTGCAGTGGTATTGGTATAAAACCGTGCAAATGTGTTTCTTTTGGTCACTTACTCCGAGTTTGGAGTATTTAGAAGAATTTAAATTTACATCGAGCTTGGAGTTCTTTTTTTTTTTTAACGACTGACGTCCGTGATTCCGTGGATACGGTGTGAATTGTGAAATAATGACGAGTGACGCACTACTTCATTTTCTCTATTCCCAATCAATTATTACATCGACTCTTACATTAAAGAAATTGTATTTACTTTCACTGTTACGGAGTTACTGTTCTGTTACGATGCCACCAGCTGGGAACTTTTTGATGCGTCTGTGTAGCAACGCGGCGAGAACCGAAGCGGCAAACTGCAAAACGGCTTCCTTTGTTGCCCCCGGCTTTTGGCGCGCTACCGTCCCAAACGACGGCGGCGGCGGCGGCGATGGACCGGCTCCAGCGACGGAAGCCTACCAGCCGCCCCCATTCCACTTCCCTGAAGCCCCCGCGGCCCCCACGAGGACCGAGCTTCCAGCCCCCGCCGGCGTCGAGGCCCCTCCCGGAGCCCTCCTCCCCAGGTCTCACCCAACCCCACCGCTTTGCTCCTCGAATTTCCGTTCTAGAATCTCTCTAGTTTTCTTCCGATGTGTGTATGCTGGAAGCTCGGGGTTCTTGGATCGACAGCGAAGACGCCGGCTTGTTGTTGAGTTGGGGTTTTGCAGGGTCGGGGTGGTGGTGGGGGAAATGTGGTAGATAAGCAATTCGACGACAGTTGGGTTGGAATGCAAGATCGGAGTCCTGTGTTTTCTTTTTTCACGAGGGGGAAAGAGGGATTATGCCCTTTTTGTGCACACATGGGGTTGTCTCCGTCTTAATTAAGAAGCAATTTGTGTTCTTGCGGTGTGCTTCTGATTCGTACCTACATTCTGATACTTCCCCCCTTATTGAATGTGCGTATGTGTCATGAAGTGCTATATATAAATGTTTACTTCGAATTTGATATAGAGCTTCCCATGTCGATCTGTAGTTAATTTACAGCTATTTTGCCCGCAAGCACCATGTGTTGATTATTGTAGCCTTTGTGCCATAAGCAATGTCACTGCTGATCTTTCTGGTTGTTTTTAATCTGATGCAATGGATACCTAATGGCAGATGGAAGGCAATGCAAAAAAGTTCGGTTTGCAAATGAAGCTGGTAGTCATCATATAGGTGGAAGACAGGTTGCTAGCATACGTGAATCAACAAAAAGTAAGGTTCAAGGTATTGCCCTCGTTTTTATGTATCTTCTTTCTTTTCTACCATACTGAATTTATACTTTACCTTTTGGATATTTCATAATAAATTAACCTTCTGGTACACACCATCCTTTTCTGTATCCTGAACTTTTGGTTGTTTCTGTATTTCCCTGGGGCACTGATTATTTCCTGACAATGTATTATGTTACCGATGTAATACCTTTAACTAATTCTACAATGTGGTTATGTAGAATCTGTGTCTCCAACATTTTCAATCATAATAACGAACAGTGTATTTCTAATTGTAATTGCTAGATTTTGGAGCAATATGAATATGATATGTTCTTTTGATCGGTGCTTATTCATTATTTTCTGTGCAGGTGGTGATGCGAAAACTGCTGAATTTAAGTCCTTCAAGAAATTGTGTGAGCAATCAGGCCATAGGTCCCATTCCTACAAACATTCTCATCTAGGCATTGAGCCAAATGTCTCCAAACAAAAACAAGGTACAGTGACGGCTTCGTATACTCGCTTTTGTATTTTCTATCGGTGTCTTTTTAATCTTAATAATGACCTCAGTGGATCTTTGAATAAAATTCCTGTGTTATTGCTGTGTCTTGTAGAATCACATAATGCGACTCTGCTCAGAAAGTTCTCTGTCCAGGGAAGTACTGTGTGCTGTGATGACCCCCCTGCTACACCTTCTAAGAATGTGGAAATCCCTACTGAGCAAGTGAATGTGCAATCCTCCAATTCTGGTCTGAAATCCTTGATCTGATACCCCTGTGCTGTGATCATGAATGATGCATGTACAGTTTTATAACTGCGGCCTCTTCTATGCAGAATATGACGAAAAGGATACACCTCATCTGAACTCGCATGATTACAGGCCACGCTTTCATGTCGTCACACCTATAGCTCAGACATCATTTGAAGTTACAGGGATTTCTGGTGAGCACATGCTACTCTTCCAACATAAAATTGACGCTGCTAAAATTTTACCATATCCAATATTCCAGCCATGTCACGTACATGGGAAAAAATAGTAGAGAAGAAAAAAAAAGTAACCATCCCTCAATATTTAATCTTTATTTAACAACCTTAGGAGAGAAGAAAAATATAAATAATAATTGAGAGTACAATTGACTGTAAAAAAAGAGAGTACAGTTAAATCGCATCCACAATTACGGGATGTTTCATAAATATATTATTTCCTTACTACTTTTGAACACCTGCTTTTAAGCATACTATTTTTTTTTCCTGGGTTCCATGTTACTTGTAATCATGGGCTGATACAAGCACAAGTTACCGATGAGGTCTTTTGTATTCTGGATTTGATGATTATTCGTTTATGAATTCTGTAATACCAGGCATGCCAGCTTTTTGCGTGCAAATTCTGTTACAGTTCTTATGTGTTGACTAATTCCCTGCGCATGTGTATCTAGTTTGGTTTCAGTTATAGATAGAGTTGATTTTGTTTGATTTCCTTCTATCTGTTAGATGCGGCCAAGTATGGCTTGATTAGCAAGTTAGAGTTTTATGTATTAGGCTATATATATTCAGCAATATACATCTAAAACGCTGCAGCTCCCACAGCACCAAACTCTTTGCGTTTTCTGTTTTCCAACATTAAGTTGCAAAAGACTCTCTTCAAGTATTACTTGCTTTTGACTGTTTATGTTTTTTGTGGATCAGGAATTATGCTATTTGGACCCCTTTTTTTGTAGAAATTTATATTTGCTATATTAAGCTTGGATGCTAAGAGCATGACACCTATGCTTTTGTTAGTAGGCAGAGAACCTGTCAGTGGACAGATCTTTTCAGAAAAGAGAAGCAAATTATTGAAGTTAGCTGCAAAAACAGTGTCAATGGGAAGTGATGAGTTGTTACAAAGAAGGTTAAAATTATATTCTGAAGAATTCTTTTTGCTTTTATTTTCATATACTGTTAACTAACTACTGCAAATTTCTCAGGTCAGAATATGTAGGTGACATCCTGCAAAGGCTAGGTGCCAACAACATTATAAGAAAGGTATGTGTTAGTGTTACACTTTGTAATTCAACACAGGCAACATTGTACTGCCGCCTATTCGATGGTTCTATTTATTATTTAGTCGTTACACCATTGATAGTTATTATGCAATGCAGCAGCGTAATGGGTCTACGAGACACAGGAAAACTGAATGCAGACAAGATCCTACTATTTCCGATGGCCATGTTGTTAACTTGCTGGATTACAAGCATAGTGACTTTAATTCGCTAACTACACTAGAAAATCATGGTCAACCGTCTTGTTACGCAAGTGATGAGTCATTTGGATTCATGGCTTTACCATGGGGTTACAATCAGAGCCGCCTTTGGAAAAATGACTTACCTCGTGGCAATACTGAAGCTCTTGAGTGCATGGCATTGCCATGGGTATGTACCAAGGATATTTCGAGTTCTGATCAGAACAGAGGGACTGTTCACAACCAGGTTTCAAACTTGTTACTAGAGGATGTTGAACCATGCATCCTTGGAAGACCAGCTTCAGGTAATGAGTTGAGCTTGAATGTTCGAACCGCTTCATATGATCAGCATGGATGGAGCCCTTTGTTATCAGTACCACTCGCTGAATCATTTCGTGATAGATTGTCCTTCCCTTGTCAAATTGAGGAGCAGCATGCAGTACCATATGCAATTTCAAATGCTTCCTGGCAACCTGACCTCTTCAGCTCCATGGAAAGATGTTTTTCTAGCTCAGTTGGACTGGGCAAGGAAGACCCAAAAGAGGCAGGATGGTGTGATAATTCTGATGCCAGCTTCTCAACTAGGTTTGATCAGTTGCTTGGGAAATCGACAGCTTCACACTTTTTGGGCAGTGGAAATGAAATTCTGGGTCATAATGATTTCAGATGTATCTCCAACTTCCACGGAAGTGGAAGCAACAGCATGGTGTTGAGTTCAAACACAAGTCGTCAGAGTTCAATGCATTCAACTCCAGGGCATCCATATGAACTGGGCCCGATGAGCTTTCATGATTCTGCTGTTGGTGTATCTTGTTCTGGATTAATAGAGAAACATTCCGGAGTGGTAGAACTGTCTGATAATTCTGATAAGCTTCTGCGGGTGTTGGATCAGCTACCTGTGCTTTCCAGTTCTCCAAACGACGAGCCTGGTATTTGGGATCATCGTCATCTCAGATATATCACTAGCTGTCCCACGGAGGATAATGGCAACACTTTGTGCCTAGAGGCAAATGACCCTGGTCTGAAGTCCCTGTCTTCATATTCAGAGCATCCTTGTAAGCAAGATTGGAACAGCTTCTATGACTCTTCTACTGAATTGTGGTCATCGGTGCAGCAACTCCAATCCCATACTAATTTGGGGGCCGTGTTTGATCTCATGTCAAATGGAAGTTCTTACAGCGACTCAGAAGGTCACCACAGCCTCATGCTAGTCCAGGGCAACCTGAACAATGACATTCTTGGGACAACTGATCTATCATTCTTTGGTTCTTTCTCTGCTATGGATAACATCAGGGAGGTTCCCGTGTTGTCAGCGTTACCTTCTGACGGCATAACCTGGTAGTCGGCTCGAAAATTTCCAGCTAGGTGTTTTTTGTTGTTCACTTTGATTCCATTAGTTAGATACCTTCTTTTTTTTTTTTTGGGGGGGGGGGGGGGGGGGGGGGGGGGGAGTACAACAATTTTAACTTTTGAAGGCACGGCACATATTTGACGATGCATGAAATTATAGTGGTGAAGTTATTACTTTTTTCCTGCTGGTTTTAGGAAAATGACCAGTAACATTACTTGAACTGATGTGTGATGTTTGCAGCTATTACTATATCATGTATACTTTGGACAGTATGTTGTTGAATGAGGCTAACTAGTGTAAAGAGAAAGTGAGCTAAAAGAGATTATATGTTCTATTTCGATTTTCCTTGGGATTGATCAATGCTCTTGCTAAATATCACGCAAGATAGTTGTAAGCTTTTTTCCATTGATGCTATATTGATTTGATAATTGTTTTTCGTCGTGACACTGGTTGAAATTCATCGACTACACCTCAATCAAGGTAAATCCTCGAGCTTTGTCCATATATGGGCCTGTTGTTTCCATAGCTTTTTGACTGAAGATTTATACTCCCAAACACGTGAGCCTTTCTTGTAATCAAATTTAAACGGGATAATAAAGAACTCGTCAGTACCAGCTTCACGGTAAAAGCTACTCCATATTCTCTGCACAGTTGAACGCTTTGGTTTCCTTGGAAGTTTTTGGCGACCAGAACTACTTTTTAGCAAGACCCAAAGGCATGACATTGGCATCCTCACCCTCTGGTATGGCAGACAGCAGAGATGCTCCAAAATCCACGCCAAAGGCATGATGACTGGTATTGATTGGTGAATCATACCGTTGGTACGGAGTACAAATGGCACGATTCATAGTATAAAATTCGGCGAAACTGTCACTCGAAACGGAAGATGAAAAGATCGTTCGATGTTCCTCGTGGGACACGATGGATAGCCCGTCGATTTGTCTTTTGTCGGCTTTGATCGACAAACCAATCAGATCTAGATACCGCTGTTAGCAAAGCGTTTAATCTACAGTAGGCTACGGAAACATGGCGCTTTCACTTTCGAGAAGCATGCAGCTGCGGCTGCAGCTGCAGAAAAATAACTGCGAACACTGTAGCAGCTGCAGAAATACTGTAACTGCTGTAGAAAAAATAACTGCGAATACTGTAGCTGCTGCAAAGCAGCCGTTGCAAAGCAGCGAGACGAACACGCTGCATATCGTCGAGAAAGACGTACACTATTAAAACTGACATTTTGTTGTCCCAAGATGATAACATGCGCGCGTATCACTTGAACTTCCGTGCTGGGGATTTTGTTCCAGATGGTGGTGACTGGCCGTGCTTCAAGAACCCTAAACAAAATTTACTGCCATTCACCCCCATCAACTTCCATGCTCTTGGAGTTTGCGGGTTACCATTACATTGATCTTTTTCCTTTTTTTGAGAACAGAGTAACATGGAATTTGCAGCTCGTTGCATGTAACAGTCGTCGCGTTCGCATCGCCTGATCGCAACAGTAACAGACGATTCCCATGTCGACGCATCGTGCATGCATTGAGCATGATCCTCGCGACTGTGTGCTGGTCAGTCGGTCATGCGAGCCCCACTCGCTCGCGCCATGCATATGTTGTCCGCATCCGACGCGTGCACGGACACCAGGTACGCGGCCAAAAATCCCCGATTTGACTGCTCATCATTCAATCCCAAAAGGCGCCGATCGTGCCGGAAAGCGGCCCCTGCCGCCCTGCCGATGCTCAGCGAGGAGGCAGCGAGCAAGCGACCCCCCTGAGCCGAAGAGCTCAGCATGGGCGACTCACTGACCGCCACTTGAGCCAAAGTGGCATGCGCACCAAGCTGTCCAAGCAGAAGCAGCGGCATCAGCGTGCAGCACAGCGCCCGTACGCGACGTCGCCTGCAGCCTCGTCCCACCACTGCCCAGCGTCGCGTAGCGCGGCGGCGCAGCGTTGGCGCGCCCTGGCGCTGTCGTGCCGGCTTGCTGAGCGCGGGATGGGCGGGGCGCCCGCGCCTGGCTGCCTCTGCCTGCTCGGCGCGCGCGACCGCCGTAACTGTTCACCGATCCGGGCGCGGAGGCTCCTGCGCACGGAACAGTGGATTCTCTCGGGGAACAGCATCCGCACTGGCGGCAAACGGAAATGTCCAGTCGCAGCGGGCGGGACCGCGAGTTGGGCAGATGGGGTACCGCCTGCGGCTCTACTCCACCGCCGGGCAGTTGCAGTTCGTACTGTGGTGTTTGCCAGGGTAGATTCCTTCGCCGTCGCACCATCAATGATCAAATGCCTTTTCTACATGATGCCTGATGAAATGCCATTATTTTTTTAAAACGAAAGAAATGCCATTATTCGAGTGACTTGGTGTCCGTATTTTTATGATTGAGGAAAGCATTATAAACTTCAAAGCACTTTATATCACTCCTGTTTCCTTTTCATGTTCCAAACGGGCATGAATGTAAAGCACCTACGTGGTGCTTTTATTGTTGCTCTCTATGAGGCACTTAAAACCTCGTTTACAATACATGAACCTCAAAGAAATTCACAGAAAATACGCATCATTTGAAGGAAAATTCCTCAGATGTAAAAGGTATATTAGAGCGACAACAATGGGAGACATAAGAGGGCAATATGCAATAAATGATCTCCTATTCACTAGCAATATACATTGTGTGGCTGAGCATTATAGTATTTATGACTAATGTCATATATATAGCTATTTCCAACCAACAAAAATAAAAATTTGCTTGTGAGAGTTGTGCACAAAAGGACATAGTGTTGTGAGAATTGACATTATAATTACCTTCTGCCACATGGCTCACCTATATGTACTAGATGGTACATATACATTGCTGCTACCCTTGGAGCAATAACATTGTATGAAAATCATGTAGTCATTATGGGTGGGTCCCATACGCAACATGCATTAGCTATGCAACATCATACATATGTTTTTTGGTGAGCCCACGCTAAAGTGGTTGATCGATGTCGAAAGGAAGCAAATATGTGCCTGATCCGTTGATAGAGTTTTGGTGCATAATCTTACCGTCCAAATTATTGAATATGGACGCTCTCCGTGGAAAATAAACTGTCCGTGTGCCCATCATCACCGGTTCACCGCCTTCGCGCGCGTGCGGTGCACGTAGCCCACGCGTCGTGGGGATACGGAAACAAACGAAACGCAGCTCCGGAGGAAACGAAAGAAACCAAAGCTAAACAAACGGCTCGCAAGACGCAAAAGCCCTGCTAATAAACCTCCGCTTCCCAGCACTCTGCTCCACTACTCTCCCTCCCACCGACCCCTCCCAGAACCAGAACCCGCCGCCGCCACCGTACCGGGCCGTCAGCAGCGGCGCTCCGTCTCCCGGCCGCCGGCGAAGTCGCCGCTGGCTGGCTAGGAAGGCTCGGCGTCTTCATTGCCTGAGGTTAAGCATCCGTCTCTTATCCTTCATTGATTCTCCCTCGATCTCTCGCTCTCGCTCTGTGGCCGCAGCGTGCCGACGTTGCTTGGGATTCTTTCGCGCTTCAGTTGCAACTCCCGTGGGGGTATGCCAAATGCCGATCGGGTTTGTTGTAAGCAATGATTCAGTTCGAGTTTTCCTCTGTAGAGTTTGCGCGGCTATTGTTGTGAGTTCGTGTTCCCCCGCTTCACTCCGCGTTGTTTGGTCTGCTCAATGGGCGTTGGAGGCTGATTGATTTGTTCGAGTATTTTGGTGATGGATTTAGCAATAAAAATTTACGCTTGAGATAATGACTTAATGAGGGTAGAATACTAGAAATGATTTCAAGTGACGCTATGATGCGATTCTTGTGGAAAGAGAGTTTTGATTCAGTGAGTGCCATACAAATACCCATCGATTTGATTTGATATGACACCTGTTGTAAGAGGGGTAAATAGCAATGAGAGCTGTACGAGTTTTCGGACAGGTCCCTGTACCATCTGGTTGTAATGTCGTGGACTGTAGACCGTAGTTCTGCAATTATTTGTACGCTTCCGCTGTACTCTTTTTTTAATTAGTACTAGAATATAGTAAGAGTCAGCAATGAGCAAACCAAGACAGTTTACTGTTCAGGATGTATTTTAATCTGCCAAAACTGCAGCACTGGGGGGAATTGTCTCGGTTTCAGGGCTCATTTGGAGGCGCAGTACATACCTAAACATCTCGTTAGTCTCATTCTTTATTCTGTGTAGAGTGAATGTCCCTGCTTTATTACAACAGCCTTCCCTCTTTTCTTTTCGTATCTTGCAGCGTCAAGATTAGGAGTGCCGACTAGATTTCCAGAGAAAATCTGTAGCCTTTGGAACGGTGCTGGGTGCGCAGAGATTCCTCTGTCACCTGTAAATCTTGTCAGCATTTTGGTCTTGCATGGTTTCGTTGTTACACCGTGTCCGTTCATTTTGTTGTTTTCACATTTTGTCTGATCTGAAGAAGCGCTGAAGTGGTAACAACTGAAATCCACGTTTCGTAATGGGTATTCTACCTGCAACTCTGCATTGAATTGATTCATTCATCTAACAAAAAAAATGCAGTTTAAAGTTTTTTTTTCCCTTCTTGAAGATTCCTTTTGTGATTCTGTACGAGCATATTACTGTCATGTCCTTATGTGTATGTCCATATCTTTGTAATTGCTTGTTTTCATTTGCATCTCCAGACTTGCTTTTATTGTGTTCTTTTATGATCTACTCCCTGCTAACCTTGCACCGTTCCATATTGGCTTGCTGTTCTGTCTGCCTCGAATAATTCCGTGTGGTGTTGAACAAGAACAGGCCATGAGCTGTGCTGTTCTTTTGCTCTAATTTGACACACAAGTGTCTGCTGCAAGTTTCAACCTGAAGCTTGCGTCTCCTGAAGGTTTCCAGAATAGAAACATTATCATCAGAATTTTCTTACAGTTGTATCATCCGATTTGTGTTCTGTAAACATTATCCCTAAGTGCTTCAAATGCTAAGAGATTTCTGAAATATATTCAGTATATTCATCCAATCCTCATGAGCATTAGTGCTTGCCAGATAATGATGAAACTTTTCCTTTATTTAGAGTTCCTTTCCTGATAGAGAGGAGTGATGGGGTTTAGTTATTTCGCCTGGCTTTAGTCATACAATTCACATCACTCATGTAGTTTCACTTAAATAGTTTGTTCTTCTACTTTTCAGGATTATGTGTTTTCAAATAAATGGGTGTAAGCGGGGTGTGCTAGCCATTACCAGAAGGAAATGATCAGTTCGCTTGAACATAGCACCAGAATGTCTGAAGAAAAGCCAGTTATCAGTCAGGTTCATGAAGATGGTAAATATACTCTTGCAATTGCTTCATGTTATGGTCTCTTTGGGTGCTGCTTGTGTATCTGCTCTGTTTTGTGATATTTGACCATCACTCTGTTTTATGCGGGACTAGATGGCAATATCTTCAATGGTAGTGAATTGTAGTCTTCCAGCTTATTTTGCCTTCTTATTATGACCAAACGCTGATATGTTCAGTTACTGTTTATTTCTTATGTGGTTTGTTTTTCGGAGTCAAGTTTTTCCAGATATAGCTGTGTACTTTGTGTTATTTTGTAACAAAATACCTTATTCAGTGTTGTTCCTTTCAGGGTTTCCAGGTCAGAGAATCACCTCGGAACTGAAGAAATTTACCAATCTTGTGGAAAATCTTGTGAGTGTTATTTATAATAGTTTATTGATGCAAATTTTGTACACTCATACAAGTGAATATCATTTGATATGAAAAACTGTTGGAAGCTTTCTGTTATGACTCATTGTAGAAACAGTAAGAAAGGGGTATACATGACTAGATGTAAACATTAGCTGTTAGGTTGTGCTAGCAGAAACAAAAATCACTAAATTATGCTTCCAAATGACATTAGAAAGTTATAATGATGCATGTGCTTCTTTCTGACCTGATACAGTTGATATGTATCCTGATTCTTTTTTAACAAATCATACTTGCCCTGATTCTTGTTTGTGTTATTGTGGGTTTATTAACAGGGAGCCAATGACAGTTCTTCAAGCGGAAAATCAAATGCCACTTCATTGAAAATGTTATTAGCAAAAGAGATGGCTAACGAAGGGGAGTCAAAAAGGAGATCTCCAAGTGTCATTGCCAAATTAATGGGTCTCGAGGAGGATTTACCTGCCGAGGAACCAACTGTATACCATGGCACAAGTGGCCTAACTATAGACTCAAAAGCAATAAACAAGGCGCAGGGGAAAGAACACCAGCAGTCCATAAGGTTGATGACACCAGATCTCCAACCATTCCATGTATATAAAGATGTTTATGAAGTATGTGAAGATCAATCAGGAACAAGCAGTTTTCAGGATCGAACTTCTGAGATATTATGGTCTTCAGAGAACAAGAGTGAGCAATCAGATATTGTGCAAGAGAAGTTCATGGAACCATGCTTTGCAATGAAAGAGCAGCTCATTCATACAGCGGAGTTACAAGAAGGCCTCGGGATTCCAAGTTCTAATAAAGATTTTTTGCTTGAATTGCCTGAAGAATGTAACTACAGTTTCTCAAGAAAGCTGAGCAGGCTTCACACAAACCAAGCATCGCCGCAGACAAAGCGCATTACAGTGCTTAAACCAGTAAGCTCTGTTGAAATTAGTGGAGTAGGGAAATCTGAAACAGAACGAGTTAACAAGCAAAATGGATTGAAGACGAGACAGCTCCATCAGAGTTATAGTACAATGGAAGAAAGACCCTCCCAGCCAAGTAGAATAATAGTTTTGAGACCTACCCCAGGGAAGCCTGGTATATCTAAGGCAAAGCTAACCCCCAGGACAACGTCATTTCAGTTACCTAAGCGTAATAATCTCCATGGTTTAGCTTATAATGCGGCGAACTTAGGTTCCTCAGGACTAGTGCATGGTGTTAAGCAGCACTGGCGTGATGGCTGCCATCAAAGAGATTATTCTTTATTGTCTTCTTCACACTTAAGTGGTTATGTGGGAGATGAAAGCTCATGTGGTGATTCAGAATTTGATCAGAGCAGTGGTTCTGAAATTGAATATATTGATGAGGCTGGTGGTAGCAGTGATTCCGAGGGGAATAGTTCCCCGCAGAAGCATTCATGGAATTACATCAGAGGACATGAAGGTTCGTACTTAGGCTCCTCTTTCCATAAGGTCTCACACTTTCCTGAATCATCAATTATCAAGGAAGCCAAGAAGCAACTTTCAGAGCGATGTGCAACGGTGGCCTGTGATAACATCTGTCAAGAGCAAGTGCAATCATCAAGGAGAACATGCACCTTAGGTGAGATGCTCTCTATTCAAGAAGCGAAGAAAGAAGTTTTCACCACTGGGCTATTGTCTGTTTCTAGCGACCGGTCATGTGGCACGGAAAATGAAAAATCTGTGGTGACACCTCCTAGGAAGTTGCCAAGAGAAAACTCAGTTCCAGTGATTTCATCCATGCTTGATAACATGGTGGCGGATGTCCAACATTCAAATCCTGAGAGCTACAAACCAAAAGTGGTTGTAGTGTCAGATAAAGGGAAACTATCTTTCAAGGGAAGAGTTTCAGATTTTTTCTTATCTACTAGAAATAGAAAGCCAGATAGGCAGAAGAGTGCTCATCATCCATCTGAATGCTGTACTGAGAGGGTTGATGCTTATGTTCATAGTCGACCGGATCACAATCTTAATCAGGACGCCAATGAAAAAACTGTGCACTGTGAGGACAAGGTTGATTGTTATTCTATGAAAATATCAACTGGCACATCAAAGGTAAGCATTTGGCCTCAAGTATTAGTATGCAAATATAATCTGATATGCACTTTTATTCTAGATGTGACCTGTTAGTGATGTAATATATTTATAGTGCTTCAATTCTTGCCTGTATTCCTGTTGAGTTTGTTTATATTTGTCTTTCCCGTTGAGTGGGTTGACTTATGACTATCTACCTGTTCCTGCATAAGAGATATATTTGAACTCCTGTTTTCTTGGGCTAAAAATCTGATGAGAAATTTCTTTGCAGAGAACTTCTTCGATTGGTGTATCATTGGATTGTCCAAGTGGAAACCTGGACAAACTAGGAGTAAATAAATGCCTAAATAGCAACCCAGATCAGCCTAGCCCTACCTCTGTTCTTGATGCACCCTCTGAAGATAGCAGTTGTAACGAACCTGAAACATCTGGAAGGACTTCCAAGAAAGCGAGTATGTCTTGTTTCTCCATATCAAAGTTCTCCATTACTCAGTCTGGTTTATATACTGACTGTGTTTGCTCACCTGTTCTGTGAAGCAGTCTCGAGATCTTCAGCAGTTGAGGATGTCGCCTGTTCCTTGTCATTGGATAATACCACCTCGGAATCAGAGTTATTTTGCATCCGAAGGCCGTCTTCTCTTATCTCTGATGCAGCTACTGATGAGTCAGAATCCCATGTCCTCGTGCAAAATATGATGTCATCTACTGGATTAAGTGGTGTACAATCAACCATGGCTTTCACTGGTTGGCATTTGTCCGATTACCCTCTTGATCCGGTTCTCTGCAACAAAATATTGGAATTGCGGGAGCAAAGTTCATACCGAAGACTTCTGTTTGACTGTGTTAATGTTGCTCTAGTTGAAATTGGCGAGAATGCCTTGCTTAGCTCGTTCCCATGTAGTAAAGCACACTCTAGGACACTGAGGTATGTCTCAGCCCCTGATTTGAGGGTAGAAGTCTGGGGTATTCTGAAGGACTGGATTTACGGGGCACGTATGTTTGTGGTGAACAAGAAAGGCAACGCTGGGATCCTGTGGGATAGAATTGTGAAACAGGAGGTTGAAGGCAGGGGCTGGGTTAAAATGATGATAATGCAGGTGGTTGACATCACAGAAGAGCTTGGAGAGGGAGTAATGGAGGAGCTGGTGGAAGAAGTTGTGCTGGATTTCTCAGCATGCTTTCAACAATGAGACATCTCATTTGCAGATCCTGTCAATTTCTAGGAAACAGTTGGTTTGTGAAAGCTCTTTGTTTTGGCAGCTGCTCCTTGAGTCGTTATAGCCTCGTAGTTCCCTCATTTATGTCTTTTCTGGCTGGTTCTGCGTGTAATATTTGAAGTTTTGTAACATTCTGGTCGATGAAATCATGATTACTGTGCAGTCAGTCCGAAGTTTTGTAAAAAAAACATGGGTGTGTGGATCTGTCACCCATAGGATCGAATGAAGAAGGCTTGCAGAAGCATGAAACAGAGCACGGAATTTCAACGACTAATTTGTACAATTTGTGTACTCAAATTTCAGACATGATTACATATTACGGTTAATTATAAATTTCAGACATGTACTCACTCCCATGCCATGCCCAAATGGAGGTTGATGCTCTCGCGTGCAAGACGGTTCCGTTGAAAGCTTGCACCAGGAAACGCCCGCGCCGGCGATGAAGAAGAGGGCCTTCCCGCAACTCTGAAGCCGCTCCGGCAATCTCCCCTGCACCAACGGAAACATGGCCGTCAAGGCCCAGGAAACCTCAGCCGATCCTGGCAGCAGCGACGAAGAGGCTGTAACGCCTTGCCCAGCTTCCTCAGCCGGCGGGGCTCGCCGTCGAGATCCATCTGCTGCGTCATCACGCTCCGCTCCCGTCACCCACCTGGCCTGGATTGCTCTGCTTCCGCCGCCCAGCTCGCAAGCCAGAGGAAGACGACGGAGCCCGGGGGCGTCCCACAGCCGATCCGAGCCGCACGCATTCGATCTGACTGCTGCAAACCAACCCAGGGGTGGTCGCTATTTGAAATAGCGACCGCCCGGTCGTCATTCGAAATAGAGTCCACCCCTGAACTTCGCGTGGGCACCGCCTCCGCTTCACGCCGCGGCTTGCCGGAGCTCCCCCGCGTTCCGGACGCTCCTCGATCCCCTCTCATTCCTCCAGGACCTCTCCATTCGTGACATCAGTCGCGTGCACTGGGGGGGGGCGGGGGGCGGCTGCGCGTCACACCGTGTGACTCACACTCACGTTCACGTCCCATGCCGATGTCCCGGCGGCACGCGTGCTGCTCGAGGTGATTACGCGAATCATGCAGAACGGCGTAGGTCTTACGCGGACAAGAAGCCAAGGTGCGCCGCGCGCTCGTCTGCGTCACGCCACGTCCACGCGGAGGCCGGCCGGCAGAGCTGTGACTGGATGGATTGCCGTGCTGCTCGCCCGGCCGGCCTTCACCGATTTTCTCAGCAGCGTCCTGTTGCTCGCTGCATCTCTTCCAGTGGCAAAGACAAGATACCAAGCCGTGGCGCACGACGGCGACCGCACGCTACTCCCTCGCTGCCTGCCTGCGTGCCTGCCCACGCCGCGACGCCAGAAGTGCCTCAACAGGACACGCGCGCGTTCGCCTTGGACTGGCGCTAGTATTGCCTCCATGCATGACCACTGCATACATTGCGTACCTAGGCAGATGTCTTGGTGGTACGACGATCGACGGACGTGTAGGTGTAGCTGTAACGGCGTCCGCCTGTGCCTGGTCCTTGTTTGGTGCAATGAATAGTGAAGACAAGGCAAGTTCTCCATGAACCCGGGCATACATGTCTTTCTGGCTGGCTCTGCTTGTAGTAGTATTCTGAGATTTTATAAGATTCTGGTCAATGGAATCACGACAACTGTGCAATCAGTCAGAAGTTTTGTGGAAAAACAGGTGAGGCAAACATTCGTTCCCTGATAACGACATTGTTCCGCCGGCTGCCGCTGGATTATACATTGGAGCTTTCGCTTTTCTCGCATGGATCTCAAATGAAAAAGACCGCTGTCCAACAACGGAGGAAACCAAGCCGACAGGATTGTTTCGTGTGCTTATCATGGTGGTGCTGGCCGGCGCGAAGCACTTGGACCTTCGGAACGCCCGTCCGTGCTTAGCTTTCGAACCCGCGCGCTTCGGCCTTCCAAGTAATTCATCGACGTTACACACGAAACAGTTGATGCCACCACTAAGACTCTACAGTTGAAGTGTTCATGAGGCGGGAAGCCACAGGAAAACGGAGGCGACGTGTCTTAGTGTTATTTGTCATTGTTATTTGTGTGGGTCCTGTCTGTCAGTGTGTCCGGCTCCAGCATATAAATGGATGTCCATGTAACGAACAGAGTATATCGAATAATAGAAGAAAAAACTCCAACACTCTATGTCTCTCGCGAGTTGCCTTGCGAGTGAAGTTGCTCACGTCCCGGCGATTGACGGCGGCCACGGGCTTGTATCCCTAACCCTATCGTGTGTCACAGTTGGTATCAGATTCACCCGATCTTTGGTCCGGTTCTGCTGTGTTGTTGATCGCATTCCCTTGATTTTGAGTTGTAAAATTCTCGGAGCGGTAGGTTGAGGTCGAGCAAAGCGATCGAACCGCGCAGCTCTTTCCCGTAAATCCAATCTAGGTTGGCTTAATTTGGCGAGCGGTCACCACGGCGCCACCAAAGCCACCCGCGTTGTCCGTGCATACCCAGTTCGTGTTGCGGGTGATGGAGGAGGAGTAGAAGAAGAGGGAAGACAAGTTGGAGCAGCTGATCCAGAGTATGAATCTGCACTTCGCGCACGTGTCTGACATCAAACAGGACACAAGTGGCCATGTCCACGCAGCGCAGGCGGGCAGAGCTGTGACAGGATGTATTGCTCACCAGGCCTTAACTGGTTTTCTCAATAGCATCTTGTCGCTGCATCTCTTCCATAGACAACACAAAATACCAAGCTTTGGCGCAGGAACTGCGGCCGCACGCGGAACCCTGCTGCCTCTGCGTGCCTAGCCACGCCGCGACGCCAAATGTGCCTCACCAGGACACATGTTCGCCTTGGACTGGCGCTAGTACACCTCCATGACCAGTCACCTAGGCAAACGTTCTGAAGGTATGACGATCGTCGGGCGTCCTGATTTAACGACCGAGGATTTTACGGTGCCTCATACTACTAGTATTAACGGTCTCTGCCTGGTCCTTGTTTCGTGCGATGAACACGAGGCAGATTCTCCTTGAACCGTTGGTGTATCCTCCAGCTTCCCTCCATATACGAAAGATTCTGTGTGGCTTTGCTTGTAGTATTCTGAGGTTTTGTAACATTCTGGTCAATGAAATCACGACATTGTTCTGCATTTTAGCGTGCAGTAAAATAACAGCTTTGTCATTCGTTCCCTCATAACGACATTGTTCCCGGCCCTGATCTGATAACATTTGTCATTGGTTCCCTGATAACGACTTTGTTCCTGCTGCCGCCGGATTCTACATTGGGACTTTCGCTTTTCTCGCATGGATCTCCAAATTAAAAAGACCGCCGTCCAACAACGGAGGAAACCAAGCCGACAGGATTCTGTTTCGTGTGCCCGTCATGGTGGTGCCGGCGCGAAGCACTTTTGGGCCTTCGGAACGCCCGCCCGTGCTTAGCTTTCGAACCCGCGCGCTTCGGCCTTCCAAGTAATTTCATCGACGGAACACACGAAATGGCCCAGCTATGGATTGCACGACGACTGTCTTCCTATAAAAAGGGCACGCCATACCACCAGCAAGCATTCATCCTGCCTGCCGGGAACAAACAGACATCCACCAAGAAAGCAGCGAGAGGCACAAGGTGCAACATGCAGGTCTCCAAAGCAGTACTGGCTCTCGTGTGCGTGCTTCTCCTCTCGGGCGCCGAGATGAGCGCCGGAGCTGGCGCTGCTGGACACGTGCCGCGAGCCCGCATGCTGAGACCCAGCGTCGTCGACGTTTCGGCTGTTCCAGCACCGAGCTGCTGCCAGGCGAGGCCGAGTTGCTGCGTGCTGGCAGACGACGACGCTGCCCGGGCGGACCACGACTCCCCGTAGTACCAGCACGTACAGCGAGCAACAGCGCGAGGAAGTCGATCAGCGAGATGTCTTCAGTGGGAGTGGCTCGGTGTCGGTATACGGTGTGCTGCTATATATAAGCCAGTACTACTATAGTAGTCAATAAAAATGGATCCGGGCGTCGCTGGATTATTGTACGCACATATATTTACTCATACTACTCCTTCGTAACTACACGTTATAATCATGCGCGTTCTATGTTGTCAAGAAAAGCATCTTGCACGTTCTGTGAACGCTTACGCCGTTTGAACAGTGTTGGAATTGGAGCTTTCTCCATCTGGGTGGACTCGGAAGCACGCCACCGTTTCGAGCTGTTCGGCCCTGTGCCGCTCCAAGTCTCCAACAAAACGCTCAGGTTCCCGGGCCGTGACGCTCGCGCCGCTCTGGGCCTCTGGGTACTTGTTGGGCTTGTAGTGTCAATTTATACTGGGACAGGGGCGTGTAATTTTTATATTTTGACTCTTTTCAGAAAACATTTTTACATACGGACCTTTTAGAAAAATATGTCCAGAAATGGACACTTTTCTGAGCGCCATATGATTTGGCGCTCAGGTTGAACACCTGGGCGCCGCAACAATTGGCGCTCACCCCTGCCACGTCAGCTGGAGGGCATGCGCCCGTTCTGCTGACCTGGCAGGGGGTGAGCGACGGAATCTATGGCGCCCAGTCTGTGAGCGCCGCACCATTTGGCGCTCACCCCCGGGCACACAAAAGTCCTCTCTTTCTTTCTTCTCTTTCTCTCATTTCCTTACTCCTCACCAGTCGCAAGAAAAGGCCTTGTTGTATGTTGTGGACTATGTTGTGGACTATGATGTGGAACCGTTGGTTTCAACTAAGTATTTGTGTAATTGTAGTACTTTGCTAGCTATATTCAGCATGTTCGCTTCGCTGCTTTGCAGCAGTTGTTTTGCAGCAGCTACAATGTTCGTAGTTATTTCTTCTGCAGCAGCTACAGTGTTCGCAGTTATTTCTTCTGCAGCAGCTACAGTAAAACGGCTGCTTCGCAGCGAAGCGAACAGGCTGATTGCAATGGTAAAGATGTAGAACCCGGCTTCATTGGCTTAATTGCAGTGAAATGGAATTACATACGTACATAAATTGCAATGGCATGTTCGGTACACATGATGAGTAACCTATATGTGCACTGTACTAATCCTGACATGCCTTTAGGGAATTGAAAAATGCAACACTTGAATGACGAGAATGTAACATTTAGCCAGGTTTTGGTAGGAAATCTAGTCCCATGGACTGTAGTTTGACTCTCCGCCAGATTGAGAGTAGCCATAGTCATTGTAGCCACCACCACCGTAGTAAGGTGGTGGTGGTGCTGGTGGAGCTTGTGGTGGTGGGTTGGTTGGGCTTGACTTGTGGTGCGGACATTGGCAGTACGGATCAAGGCAATAGGTGTCGGGGCCAGCAATGCCAATCACGAGCTTTTGGCTTTGACGTGAGTTGCTGTCTTAAGTTCTTGCTGTAGGTCGAAGATGCGGTTTTGCAGGTAGCTAATGTATTCAACGGTTGTGCTGATAGGCTTAGGATCCACCCACAGCGTGAAGCCACAATTGTCTTGGTCCTCGTTATTCTGTGAAAAAAAGGTGTGCAAATGTTGAATAAAGATGAGGAGGCTTAAAGATGATACTCAAAGGCGAATGAGAAACAAGTAAGAATTAAAACTCACTTGTCCATTTGGGCATCTGAAGAAGCGCCGACCTCCATCGCATTGGCCGTCGAACATTTGGACGACGCAATCCAGGCCATGACCGCATTTTGGCCATTTGAACTTTCTGTTGTCGTACCGTCTAATTGGATTGGTAACATAGTTAAAATCATCTTTCGACTCTAGAGGAAACTGTTGAATAGGTGGTTCATATGTGAACGGTCCGTGCTCTCCATCCCAAACCCACTCTTCCGGTGCTGAAGAACTCCCCGCTCTTCCTCCTCTCTTTCCTCCTCTCCCTCCCCCTCTGTTAGCCATGGATGCGTTGCTCAATGTGTTGCATTCACGAGTGAAGTGGCTCTATTTAACGAAAGGGAGAAGCACCGAGTTGAAAAGCTGAAGCTGCATGTCTGAAAAGAGAGATGCATGCTTTGTGGCAGTCATGCATGCATTGCATTGAGGCAGTGATGCATGCCGTAGAGTCATTGTTCGCGCATGCATGCTCTATCAATCTCACCTTTCTTTATTTGACTACATGGTTCTTGGATGCCCTGCGTGTTGCTGTGGATGCAGTGATTGTGACCCTGCCTGCAAAGTCATTGATTGGAAGTCATTGACGCAGTGATAAAAAGAGAAGAACACGCCATGGTTTTATCATTGAGAAGCATAGGATGCTCCTCTTGCACCGCATTAAGTATGCCAGCATGCCTATCAGAGATGACACAAATATCACGGCCGGGACCAACAACGACTTTCCTCACAATTCTCAGAAACCATCCCCAGCTTGAGGTTGTTTCTTTCTCAACAATTGCAAATGCCAAAGGTACAAGCTGCCGGTTAGCATCCATTGCGATGGCAATAAGCATGGTGCCCTGATATTTCCTAGTGAGGAAGGTGCCATCAATAGAAATCACAGGCCGACAATGCTTGAAAGCCTCAGCGCTTTGGGCAAAAGACCAATATGCTCGGAAGAAAATCTCCCTTCCATCCGCTCTCTTTATTTGTGACTTAGGGACATACTCCATATGCATGCCCGGGTTTTTGGCTTTCATGGCATGCAACATTGCAGACAGGCGCTCATATGCTTTTGCCCAATCGCCGTAGCATGTCTTCAGAGCGCGTTGCTTTGCCCGCCAACCTTTCCCGTACTTAATGCGGTACCTCCATTTCAAACGTACCATCTCAATCAGGGAAGCCACCGGCATGGTTGGAGTATGCTTTATGATATTGACAAGTCTCTGAGCAATAAATTTGGAGCTCAGCTGTGGGTGGCTGTCATCCGGATTGTCAGAGCCACAAGTATGAGGCTGCACCACACTTGTAATCTTCCACTTCGCATGACGAGTCTTCCGAACGCGTACTGTCCAAGGGCAGCCACGCTTGCACACAATAATGAACCGTCGCTGCTTGTGAGAATGCTTCACACTATAAGGACGGCAGTGCAACACGGAGTACTCATTCAACCACATCTTCATTGACTCCATATCCTGAAAGATAATACCCTTCTGAATTATTTCAGCTGTTTCTACCCGTGGCACAACATTCTCGGTCTCCTCTCCATCAGCAACAGCTCTATGACCCTGACTCAAATCCCGACAATCAGGGACCAATAGATCACGGTCTGTAATCACTTGCCTCAACATTTTCTTCTCCCATTCTGCCAATCCACCGATAGGGCGATCATCATCCGAATCCTCCGCTCTCTCCTCCTCATAATTTATATCATCACCAAAAAACGGGACATCCACTAGATCGGTAGCAACACCATAGTTATCTTCATTAGGTGCCACTACTTCATTAGGTGCCACTTGAGGAACCGTTTCAATGTCCGGCAGAGTTTCATCCCTACGATCATCACCACAATTCGGGACGATCGGAGGCATTTGGTCTCCAACCGAATCAGTCATCACTACGGTTGCTGCAGAATTCCGTGCCAAACCGTCATGCACACTTGCTTGTGATGGCTGTGTTAGGTCAATTTCTACTTCATTCGAACAACCAATACCTACGCCTCCATCCACCACTACCTTCCGAACCACCAAATCTAAAGCTCGAACTTCTGAATTCATAACAATCTCAACATATGCTTGCCATTCCTCCTCACTACCCACTGGAGCCATTATCTTCATGCATGGCCCATTCGACGAACCCACATCAATTCTTCCTTCAAAATCCAACTTAACACCCTCCTCAATCCATCCCAAACGTTGCCTCACTCGAGATGCAACAATACATAAAGTTGGGGTCTCAACAAAAAGAAACGTATCCTCTCTCATACCAACAAAATCAACACTACCATCTTCAGTCCTGACAATTGAACCACCGTAGTGCACTCTCACACATTTAGCCATCTACATCCATTTCAACAAAAAATAAAGACATTTTCCAATTTAGCATTCTTCATATCAAAATAAACCAAAAATTTGCCCTACTAATTTTCCTACTGCACAACACATCCTATCCATTTAAAATCAACAAACTACCTCCTCATGCTAAAATCAACAAACAAGCACCAAGAAACCTACATTTCTCACTAATTCAACCATACTACCCTATGTCAATAACATGCCTACTAACAATTTATTGCTACCAATGAAACCAACTACAGCTGGACCATCCAAACATCAATATATCAACCACATTACGTTTACAATTGCAAATCTAACAAAGAAACCAATCAAATTGGTCAATTTCATCCTCAAACCCTAGGGTTAGGGTTACACGAAATTGGAGACATACAAGCATTTCTATTGGACGAAATTCAAGGAGGCGGAGGAGATTACCTTGGGGAACTGATTCCTCGGAAAGATTTGGCTTCAAACCATGCGAAATTGAGGGATTTGGAGGAGGGGATGGAATGGGGGAGAGAGAGGATGAGCCGCCAGCTCTCTGTTCGTGAGGAGAGTGAGGAAGGAGAGGGAGAGAAAAAAAGAGAAAGGCCCGCGGGCCTTTTGTGCGCCCGGGGGTGGGCGCCAAAGGATACGGCGCTCACCCCCCTGGGCGCCAAAGGTCAGCACATCAGCCGCGTGCCCGCTAGCTGACGTGGTCGAGGTGAGCGCCAATTCTTTCGGCGCCCAGATGTTGGACCTGAGCGCCAAATAACACGGCGCTCAGAAAAGGGTCCATTTCTGGACATGTTTTTCTCAAAGGTCCATTTGTGAAAAACTTTTTCAAAAAGGGCCAAATTGTAAAAATTACACGACAGGGGCTGTGGCGCTGTGCTAACATTCGTGAACGTTGAGACCTAAACCGGCCTGACCAGGGGAAGTTGAGGCCCCGGTCTAAACGTGGAGAACAGGTTGGTTATTCGGCCCAATTCTTTTATCTCAAAGGATCATCGAAGCCGAATCAGAGAAGCACAAGCTTAGCTTAGGTAAATGAAATTAGGGAAATAGGTAAGGTGCCTGCAATTCCAAAGTTTCTGCCGGTGTATTTGCGTTCGACATGAATATATTATGAGTAAGAAGCATGGGTTGGGTTCTTGGACACTGACTATTAACAAAATATTCGTTTATCGGAAACAAAGTATGAGTGCCTTTAGACTCAGAAGATTAACACTTTGTTACATTTGGAATGTGAAAGCATACATGCTGTTGTATTAGTTTCACTAACTGGCAGCTGAAATGTTGTGTGTTCAGTTCGACCCAGTTTGTTGTTTCTGTAACCGCGTGGCTCAACAAAAGTGCACCTCTACTGTGATTTTTATTCTTTTGTTATATGTATCATTAGCATTTGTAACATGTGGTCACTTTATTCTTGGTTGCTTCTCTTATTTTGCAAGCATGGACGTGGTTGGAGCGTGACTACTAACTTCAAAGGTTCGCAGAACTTTGAAACAATCAATGAGTTCCTCGTCAAAGTAACATTGCAGCTAATGTTTTGTTAATTCCATAGCGATGGCAGTTCAAAGCTTTAGATAATGCATTTGACAGATTTCTCATTTGGGACATATGTAAGCTGTAGGTTCTAGGGATAATTTACTACCTTGATGGAACTTTATTGGAAATTGAGTCTAGGTTCATTACTTGACTGCTATAGAAATTCATTGTGACCTGACAGTTTTACTTGCAGATGTATTTTATTTTTGTGGATCAACAATTTACAGTGGATTTTAATAAGTAATATATGTCGAGTGCACTCTGTTGGCGTTTCAATTGTTCAGTATGAAAGGCATATAATTAACATATTTGATTTTGTATGCTTTCATTGCAGATATTGGTGCTGAAAAGAGTAGGAGGGTCAAGGTTGCTGCCCTTAAAAATGTAACCTTTTCTCATTTTCCTTTTATTTTTCATAGCAAAGATAATGCCATCCTTTTGGTCCACCAAACAAAGTACTCAGATGGAACCAGATAAGAAGCATTGAACTTACTTTAGTTGCAACAATAAGGCCTTGAGTGTTTTTATTTTGCCTGCAGGAACAATCTTTGTCAAGGTGTGGGTTTCCGTGACTCCTGAGTTATGGCATTTTAGCTTCCCCTTTTTAAACTTAAAAGTAATGTCACTTGAATTTGCGACCATCAAAGTATTATGCTTGATGACCTTTCTTCGAGAGGTTGATTTGATTCAGACGACACAACATAGTTGTTCACCTTGAAATTTATATGACTACTGGACTAAATTAAGGTGAAATTTGGCGGCCAACCTGACGCTTTGATGTTCCAAACAACAAGCTTGCTGATGCTTCATTTTGAGTATTTTCTCGGATGTTGGCAGCATAGTCTGATGCTTCATTTTGAGTATTTTCACTATTTCAGTGTTGACTTGTGGAAGTAAATCTAGGTTTAAATTGTTCAGTTTGACTGAGTATTTTGATATTTTACATAAGGAATCAAAAGTATAGTGTATAAATATGCGGAAGAGATTTACTTTTTTCCAATCTTGCTGAGACGGCATTACTTATTTGAGTCATATATGGTGGGCCAAACAAGTTGACCTATTACACCCATTTTACAAAGGGTTTTTAGTGCAAACTTTTTATGTTGTAGATATGCGTAATTCCCTTGACATATGTAGTATCGCATTTCCCGTAGCAACGCACGGGCAAATTACTAGTTATTTATTAAAACGCAGACACTCACAAACACGCATGAGTACTCATCTCTATGAACACATACATGCAACCTCTGCCCTTATGAGCACCTCTGAAAGACTGGGCCGACTGATCTTGAGATTCACGAAGTCACCACAGGCGCCTCGTTGTCGATACAGACATCGCCTCCCACTGAATGCACAACGCTCTTAAATCTTAGAAAATTCACTCCATGGGGAATCGAATCTAGTGAACTTTATAATCATGATCACAGTGAACTTGTCGATGCAGAGACTGGAATTTTATAGTTCACATGTTATTGTAACCGTTTAAAACAAACACAATCTCAATAAGGTTGTCTATTTGTAACAAATTAATAAAGGTAACATTCATGACATTATTGTCATATTTTGGAGGCAAATCTATGCAACTACAATTTACAGTTTTTGTTACGTTGAATCCTAGTTGTCTTGTCACACTCATGCCAACCACACCGTGATGGTACTGTTGCCATGCAAATGTGGCCGTGCAACAGTCTCATTGCAACCTATGCAAACACGACAACTTGTCCCCGTAGGACAAAGGACGGAAGTACTCTACGTCACATGCGGCTTCGCATGCGAGACCAACCCCGCGGAACATACAAAAACAACCAGGGCATGCAACGGACGGACACAAGCGCACGCACATGCAGGATGCAGCTACGACACACGTACTGACATAAACACGAGCACATACGACAGAGGCGCGCGGCCCCGGCCTCCCCTGCTTTTGCTGTGTGTACATGTCACGTAGCTTGAGTGCGGCCGAGCCCAACCACCTAGGCACCTAGGCTAACACCCACGCCCGTGAGTCCGTGACACATGCGACGACGCAATGCATGGCGCGCCGGTGTGTGCGCGGGGCACCTACGTTACGTTTCGGCTGGCGCGCACTCAATGTGGATCGGCTCTGTTCCGCATCGCCCGGAAACAATGCGGTTGTCTGTTCGTCGCGTCCAACACCACCAGCTCGATCAGTTGGTTGATGCAAAGCTGGTTTGACAACGCGAGGTTGGCCGCTCGTGTGCCGTCCGGTACCGCGAGCCGGTACAGCGTGCGTGGGGCACCTTGCGCTAGAGGCTGTTGTCGGCATATCGAGCTGCTCGACGTTGCCAATGCATGCGAATTACTGTATGTCAGATCGATCGGCATATCGAGCTGTTCGTCGCGTCCAACACCGCCAGGCGCCAGCTCGATCGGTTGGTCAGGGCAAAGCACACGCTAGCTTGACAACGAGAGATTGGACACTCGTGTGCCGTCTGGTCTCGATCGGTAGCCGGTTCTGCGCGCGGCAGGCACCAAGCTACTCGACGTTGCTAACGCATGCGGCCGGATTACTCCCTCTGTTTTCTCTTACGACGTCTATTTGCTCAAATTTGATCGCATGCCTTGAGTCAGTCACCTTGGCGACGACAAACCTGAATTCGCATCCGTTCGGGTCCGGAGTCACAAAGACAGGAGTATGTTAGATGGGGCTTGTGTCTTTGTGATCACGCTCAGTGGTTCACCTTGGCGACAACGGGCGTCGAGCTCGAGCATAACCATAAAAAATGTGAAATGAATAGAGAGACGCTGAATGCCCGCGAAATGTAGCCGATCCTCTCAAAAGAAATCCAGAAACGCAATTCAAGTCCTTGTTAAGCTTGCTGTAACTTCAGACTGTTCGAGAATGGACAAGCGATGTTAATTAATGAGACTCTAATTAATTGTATTTCCGATGTAAACAAGCGATGTTCACCAGAGCCACTGACATGCATCTGAAAGTTTGCATAACTTAAGCAACACAGGGAACATTCTTGACAGATGCGATTTACTAAACAACAGTGACTTACACAACGGACGTAATAGTAAACATGTGACAGCAACACATGCATGCAAAAGAAACAGAAAACAATCACTAGCGCACCAGCACACACACAAGAATACAATACCATACAAATGACAGAGACCTCTGTCGTCTACTGCATGCATGCCACTTGCAGTGGCACCTCACTCATGCAGAGTGGCGTACGTCACGTAGCTGGAGTACTCCTTGGCCTTCCTCTCTGCCGACGCCGCTGCCGCGGCGGGGCAGGTCACCTGGGTGCTCGCCGCCGGGCACGCCGTCCTCGGCTGGCTCTGGAACGCGGCGCACTCTGCAGGCCTCCTCTGGCTGGCGAGCCCTGGAATGCAGTTGTTCTTGACGTCGAGCACGCCGTCCTTGATCAGCGCCGCGCAGGCCGGCCCGACCGAGGTGAAGTAGTTGCCGGACAGCGTCAGGTTGGCGAGGTGGCCGGCTGGCCCGGCGAGCTTGCAGAGGGAGTCGGGGACGGCTCCGTAGAGGCGGTTCTCCGCCAGGTTGAGCTGCTCCACGCTGCTGAGGCAGGAGAAGGATGACGGGATCGGGCCGGTGAGCTGGTTCTTGCCGGCGTCGATCACGGCCGCCTTGTGGAGCGTGCCGAGCTCGTGGGGGAGGCAGCCAGAGAGCTGGTTGTTCAGGAGGAGCACCTCCTGGATAGTATCTTGAAGGTGGCCGATTGATGGCGGGATTGGCCCCGTGAGCTTGTTGTTGGCGAGGGCGAGGTAGCTCAACTTGGAGAAGCCAATGTCTGCTGGCAGTGGCCCAGATAGGTCGTTGTAGTTGAGAAGGAGAGCCCTAGCATTAGTGGCACCAGCCGGAATCATGCGCCCCCATCCTTTCTTGGCATTTGTTGTGACGTTGATTATGAATGAAATAGCGCCCTTGATGCACGGTGAGTCAAGACTTGTATCCGAACGTATATAAGCGTGAGGCATATACTCAACTGGGAGATCCTTCTCGACATTGAGGCTGTAACTGTAGGATAGAACATTGAGGCGTGGGATGTCACTGCCGAAGTAGTTGGAGGCAGCATGGAAAAATGCAAGATCTGGGAGCTGGTCGACGAAGCCCTGCAGCTTCGGTGCACGCAGGCCATAGCCATTCCAAATGATCCCCGTGACTGTGAGCTCCTTAGGTTGCCCCGTTGGTGTCGCGCAGTAGAAGCCGAGGTAGGTTGCTTTGCCGCAGATATCATTGCCGGTCCAAGTGGCGGTAACGTTCTTCGGATCGGAATGGATGGTGCTCTTGAACCTTTGTATGACAAGGTAGGCTTGGTAGAGGCGCCCATTTGGGAATTGTAAATGGTGGCCTGTCTTTTGAGGCAATAGGAGAGCCGCAGGAGCAGAAACTATTGCTGGAACATAGGAACAAAGCAGCAGGAGGAGGCATTGGGTGGGCAAGCTAAGGTGATTCGCCATGTCTCAGCAGCTTCGTCAGGGGAGTAGATAGCCAGTCTCATTTTGGGCTATATTTATAACTCTGAGTGTAGTATCTCTGGCGTCCCAAGGCGGCAATGGAAAAGAAATTCTATGCGCACCGTCCGCAAACCTGCCCTGTGCGGCCCCGACCCCGATTGCTGCCACGGCGGCAATACCGTACAACCATAACGGCTCGTCATTGTAGACGCTCCGTGCTCTCTATCACATGTGTTGTACAAGGTGGCATGTATAATTGCACGGCCTGTATCACAAAATCTATTTTCACATCGGCTTTTTTAGTCATCACTTTTTCTTTCTGCACTACGATGTAAAAAGATTGTAATATGCAAGGCCCATATACTCCTTATGCGCACTAGCATACTGAGTGGACCATACATACCATCCAGGGTTTCCAATGAGCAGTCCTCGGATCGAGACACTTTTTTGGCAAAAAGCGTCTCCCATGAGAGGCTCATTGGAGACAGGTTTAGCAAAACGCGTACCAGACGATGGGGTCATTGGAGACGCGGACCCTGAGAGGCTCATCATAGACGCGATTTTGGAGATGAAAAAGAATTTCGTCTATGATTATTGTTGACCCGCATCTCCAAATGCCTCTTACATAATTCCTTGCTTATGCTTTTGTCCTCGTTTTGCATAAAAAAATATTAATCTAGAGTAATTACACTTCGAGTTATTAGTTATTTATTATGTTGGTCTATCTTTCTTTAGAAAACCTATGCGATGTTTTGGTGCCTCATGCTCGGCCACCAGCAGGGGAGGACAATACTGAAGAGATCCCATCGAGAGTCATTAGTGCTGCTGGTAACACACAAAAAACAAACCTAACAGAGGAGCAGCATACAGATACGATATATGATACATATATCCAAGGTCAGCATAAATTTTCTTACTTGCTGCCAATTACAATTGTTGAACTAATAGATGCCTACAGAAGACATCTCATTTGGAAAGGATCAGATATAAATGCCAAGAAGCCATCTCTTGCTGCCTGGCTTCTGGTAACTCTACCCAAGGAACAAGGAGAATTGGGAGTTAAAAAATTGAGAACACAGAATGATGCACTACTAATGAAAAGTCTTCACAAATTCTTCAATCAGCATGATTTGCCTTGGGTTAAACTTATATGGGAAAATTAGTATCAAGATGGGAAATTGCCTAGAACCCAAAAGAAAGGTTATTTCTGGTGGAAAGACATCACAAAGCTGCTTGATCTGTACAAAGGACTGGCAACACCCATAACCAGGAATGGCAAAACAATTTTATTCTGGAATGATGGTTGGCACACATTACCGATGAGACTGCAATTTCCTGAATTGTGTTCCTTCACGAAATGCCCAAACATATCATTGCACAACTTTCTCACTGAAAACAATGCAGAGTCTCTTTTTCACCTCCCTCTCAGTGTACAACCATATAACCAATTGAATGAGCTACTACACATTACTGGGAAGATAAAATTCCAGGAAGAGAATGACATTTGGAGTTACATGTGGGGGAAATGGGCAATTCTCAGTAGCAAAAGCATACAACATACTCAGAGGAAAATGGAAACCCATCCAGCCTACAGGTGGCTATGGAAGAGTAATTGTCAACCCAAACACAAGGTATTTTTCTGGCTATTACTGAGAAGGAGAGTCAATGTCAGAGGGTTGCTACGCAGGAAACATATGCACCTGAATGATTACACCTGTGAGTTATGCATTTGGCAAAAAGGAAGAAACTCTCAGACATCTTTTTGTCAAGTGCAACTTTGCAAAAGCATGTTGGCAATCTATTGGCATCAATATACCACAAAACCTGAGAATTGAGCATATCATCAAGTGGTTGAAAAGAAGGATAGTTCTCCCTTTTTATATGGACATTATCATTATGATGTGTTGGAGCATATGGGCTACAAGGAATGGAAGGATGTTCCATAACATTGACCCAAAACAATTCAAAATTGCAAGAGAATCTTTCTCAAAGAAATGAAACTAGTACAAATCGGAGCAAAGCACAAACATCAAGAAAGACTCCAAGAATGGATCGACACCTAGATGGCTTTTGAGATTTTTTCTTTGTTTGTTCTTCAGTAGATTTATTTTTTGTCTTCAGTGTTCTTTTCTAGTTTTTCTTTAAAACATCATGTATTTCTTCATTTAATATATAATATAATCTGTAGGGGCAAAACAAATGTATGAAGGTAATAAACAAATTTTGTTTGAGGAGGAGCGGGCACACCTTTTCCTATCCAATTTAACGACATCCACACCTCAAATTAACAAGGATCGTAAAAAAGGACAATTTTCAATTGGATGGCAAATAAGATGTTAGAATTTGGATGGTAAATAAAGAAAAAATCTATTTTTGAATGGTAAATAAGAATTTTCTCTCTTTTTTTACGAGGTTGACAGCCGTGATGGAGGCCATGACAACTGGCCCACCTATCAGCGGAAACCAGCTTGAGGCGGGCTGGACGAACCACCAATGACCACGACCACCACCAACTCCAGTTTTTAGGTATAGTACAAAACAACACCACCGGTGAAAAGTTGGTCCAGAGGTAAATGACCGTTGTATGTTAGGGGCTCCTTGCATTTCCCTGGTGCCCTCCGGTTGGTGAGGAGTTTAACCATGCCATCGATAGGTTAGATGTATATGATGTAATCTGATCGTTCATTTGATTGGATAGTTTGTAATTATTCACAACTTGCGAGATTAATCTAGTCATACACTTAGCCAACCACGTACTTTACGGTGAGCGTTAAGTTCATATATAGTAAAGAGTTGATCCAGCGCAGGATTCAGCCTCCCACAGTAATTTGGCTGACGCGTTCGCCTTGCATGAGGCCGCGTCGATTCCAAGCCGGTGTGGCCGCCTCCCCCAGCCGCCACGAGGCCTCTCCGTACGTCGGTTGCCACCGCCGGGCCGGCGTGGGCCGCAACGCTGGCGTGCGGCCGCGCAGGTGGGCTCCTTGACCATGGGCCCTGCGCGACACCGACGCAGCATTGCCAGTCTCTGAGCATCATCTTCACGCCATGTCCTTCAACGACGACATTGAACCCGCCAGGTCGGCCCAGTGGTGAGGCCGACAGAGAGCTCGACCGGTGGCTGGGCCTTCTTTGCCTATCTGGGAGTTCATCAGCGCGCAGAGACGAAGGAGTTTGGTGAGGAGAAAACGATAGGGATGGGGACGGGGACGGGGAGGGAGAGATGCGGTACCGTTGAGTAGCAGGATGTGTTGCGGTGCGATGTGGGCTTAGCGGAACTAGCCGCATCGATAGCGAGGCAGCAGCAGCCGAAACGGGAGGTGGAGCGATGGTCACACGTGGGAGAGAGCTGTTGCGGCCGTGCGAGCAGAGATGCGGTAGCTGAGAGAGGCCGACTCAATCGAAGAGGAAGAGAGAAGTGATTGTGGTCTGCTGGTGCAGGGAGCAGAGATAAGGACGCTGGTGCGGCGGAGATAAGGATGCTCCGTGCTCGCCTCCTTGAAAATTTGGTAATTTCTTTTTTTTTTCTGAGAGGAAAAGGCCCCGGCAATCGGTGAGGTATGTGGTTGTTTCTGCTGAGAGAATAAGGTTGTGGTCATTTTGCAAATAGCGCTCTGTCATATGTTGTATTTACACATTTAATTCTTTGTACTTCACAATTCACACATGTCCAAAACTATGCCGCTTTTGGCCATGAAAATGAAATATTGCGCGCCTGACGAAGTTCTACACATGTGTTCCATTCGGGCGCGGCGTAGCACGCCAGCCCACCCTAGTCCTTTCATGACTCATCAGTGAAAATATGAATTCAGATACATCGCTGGGTGCTTGTCACCGCCAGGCCTGTCCCTTAGCAGGGACAGGGTGGACGACGGGCCAGGGCCTCCAAAAATTTGGGGCCCCCAGTTCCGAGTTCACATAGATATAAGCCTGATGATAGGAGAAAAGCCCAAACACAGCACCGCTCGTTCTTCTTCTCCCAAATCCCCAAATCTGAGTAGCATCGCTCGTTCAAATCACAGATTAGCGGACGGCCTACACGACGAGATCGACCATCCGCGCTTGTTCCCAACGGCTGAGCAGTGTGTGGCCTGGGCTAGCTCACTTCACGACTCTCACGCGTGAAGCCATGAAGCAATTAGCAAAGTCAAACAGACAGGTAGACCAGGGGACGAAACACTCTCAAGTTTTTGAATTCCGGGTTTCGCGGATCGGCGGATTGGCGATCATGAGCGATTCGACCCTGCCGATGCTGATCGCCGGCGATCTCACCTAATGATCACTTCGATGGAGTCGTTGGGGATGGTATGGATGCCGTGAAGCTAGGCTCCATCATCTCCCGTGGTCATTGATGCCTCACAGGACACTGATCTCCTCCTGTGCGGGTGTTTTTCTTCTCTACTAGTAGGTATGAATCCGTGCCCCCCCTCCCCTCCCCTCCCTTGGATCTTCACGATCTGGATCTGCGTCCTGGTGTTGGAGTTCAAGCAGCAATCAAGGAGAGATTGAATCTCCCAATCAACTTCATTCCGGGAAATGGGTTCTCTGAATTTCTGTTGGTTGTCTGCGTTGGAAGATGCAAGTTTTGTCTCTGTAATGATACTGTTGGCTTTTTGCTACAAGCAACTCTGGGTGGTATTGCAGCTGATTTTAGGCCGCAAGAAATTGATGATCGTGTTTACAGATTCTCTGTCTCATCAAAGCAAGTGGGTTTTCATATCTATAAATTGCGCTCTTATGAATGTCAGCAATACAAGATTTATTTTCATCACTGGGGCAGTGGTGGTGCTCTTGGCAGAGAGAATCGAAACAGTTTGAGCAAGAGGAAGAATCTGAATGGCAACTTATCTCCAGAAGGAAAAGTAAACAGGCAAAGTCATATGCTGATGCAGTAAAATCTAAGAATCAAGTTAAACATCTGACAGGTGCAAATCAAATTCCTCTTGGTGCACGCAATTCTCAGAGATACAACCAGCAGATTGGAAATCAGAAAAAATCAGTCTTTGAGAGACTGGAATGGAGGCGTAAATCTGTCTTTAATAGGATTGAATATGTACATCAACCAGCCAATTGAGAAGCGCAGGTGGATCATGCAAATGATGCAGCGAAGAACACGGCGGGAGCTCTGGATGCAAATATAAATTTGAATTTGGCAATCCAGAACAATGGGCCGACTTCGGTAGTAAATGGGCCACCCAAAATTGTTCTCCACACGGCACGAGTTAGAGGGTGTTCGTTGCATGGGGTCTAAAATTTAGAGAGAATAATTTTATCATTTAAGAGTATTAAATAAAGTTTAATTACAAAACTAACCGCAGAACCCCTGGTCTAATTCGCGAGACGAATCTAATGAGAGTAAGTAAGCTGTGATTAGACGATGGGCACCGTAGCATCACCGTAGCATCACTGTAGCAAAACATAGATTAATTAAGCTCGTTAGATTCGTCTCGTAAAGATGTACTTACCTGTAAAAAGGTTTTATCATTAAACTTTATTTAGTACTCTTAAATAATAAGATTCTCTTTGATGTGACATGTCTAAAATTTAAAGAAGGATGCAACAAACGCACCCTTACATATGGATTCGTCCCCTTCTATCATCATGTGCTCTAATTGTCTCAAATCAGGGCATCTGAGATCAGCATGCAGAGGTAAAAGAAGATGCGGATTATGTATGTCTACAGGTCACATTGCTCGCTTCTGTAATTCTCCACCAGAAAATAAGGGTCTCGTGCTAGCGCATATACAATAGATGCCTTCCAGAAAAAATGGCTAATGCCTAATTGTTGACGGTCGTTAGATCATACTTTCGACCGTCACATAGCTCAATAAATAAGGAAGAATTGGCACTTCTTACTTGCATTTCATTTATGAATAACCTATTTCCACATGTACCTCTAGTTGTAAGTGTGCAGGTGGAAAACAGGGAATATTCAGGTGTATCCATGTCCCAAGGCATCAAATCCAACACTTCCATAAATCGAAGATTGCCGAAGGAATGCAACTCCAAGATAAAAAGCCAAGATCAACAAAAACCCAGAATAAATTAAAAACCAATGCACCTGGATCATAGGCCTACAGGCCAAGGGGGACCAACCTGCCAAGACCCAGCCCAGGAGGGGCCAGGCCCAGGTCGGCCGATGCCCCTGGCCAGGTCGACCGACCTGCTCTGGTGGCCCCTTGGGCCCATCTTCTTATGGCGGTTGCCAGCCGACCTCTGGAGGTCGGTTCCACCTATAATTAATGCTACCGACCTCAGGAACCGCCTTCAGGAACCGACCTTCAAGTCTATAAATAGAGGGGTACACCCCCTCCTAGAGAACACACACCACTTGAGGCTCATTCCCTCCTCCTCCTCACCTTGGAGCTAGAGGCTGTTTAGGTAGAGCTAGGCTAAATAGTGGGCTGCCCTTGTGCTCCCAAGTCCCTTGGAGAATTGGGTATGCTCTTGTATCCTTCTCTTGTAAGACTTGATCCTTATCAATGATTCATAGTTTATCATATAGTAGTTGTGTGCTTATGTTGTTCATCCTTAATCTAGTTGTGTTCTTGGGTGAGCGTTCGTCGTTCGTTCATGTTCGTTCATCATTCATCGATGAACGTTCATGGGCATTCATCGGGCGTTCTTCGTTCGTTCATACTTGATCACCGATTATGGATGATCATTCTTAATTGTTCCTTGTTCATCGCTCGTTCTTGAGCGATGAATGCTTATGCATAGCGTAGTACTAGATTCGATCCTTGACTAGTTTAGACTAGTTTGGCTAGTTGTTTATGACTAGATATCGGGTTCATTGTCCCGAAAGGGAAGGTCTAGGTCTACCGCCCTGCGGGGTGCCTCGAGGGATCTAGAGTTATGGCAAGTGATGCTAGCATGGTGCTAGGTTCCCTTTCCATCCTTGTTTGTGCATGTGCCCCACGGTTTGTAGAGGTAGGTGGCAGGTGGTGACAGCCCTGTCTATCTTTCCGTAATCCTCCACGTTCGGGTATGGCATAGGAGTTTATACAAAAGGCCGGCGTGGCTGGCAGACCAGGCCTAAACCGGATCTCCCGATGATCTCTAGCCATAGGCTCTTAGCTCTCACTAGTGTAAGCCTGACGTAGGTAGAATCCTAGTACGCTGTATGGTAATGTACATTAGGAGTAGCACCCGTTAGTTAGTCTTGCCTCTGCCTAAACTTGCCTCTCGCCTTTTATCTGAGAGTGGAATCCTCTGTGTGTGTCACACTATCCCTTATATATCTTTATCACTTACCCCTGCATTGGATTGTGGGTTTGTCTATCATTGTAATCCATTGAGCATAAGTATTACTGTTGACCATGTCTTCCTTTGGGAAAATATAAATCACGATACCCTGTAATACTCTTGGGTGAAATGCTACAACGGGTTATCCGTTCGCTTGCGGATCCTTTTATCATGGGAATGCCGATAGGACATCTCTAGCACTCCTTGCTAGTGGTGGGCTATCTGGTAATATTATTACAAGAATTTTTAACCCAAATATCGGTGTAACGTAAGGAACTCCAACACTAATGTTAAAGATTGGTTTAAGGAAGATAACAGCTCAATGACACAGGGTCCTAGCTCAAGTGGGTCCAAGGTTTTTCAGACTTTCACGGAATGTGTTGAGATTCTGTTTGGGGGTCTCATGCCGTTGAAGGACTCTTCATCTCCCAAAGAATATTCAGTATTGTTTCCTGGCCCATAAAATCTCAACAAGATAAGCGAGCAACTACAGCTAAACCTCGCAACTTCCCATAATCCGCCGCCATCCTTGCCAGCAATGGCATTCGCGAGAGCAGATCCTTCCCTCTTCTTACCAGATGGTTTCACAACTCGGGCAGTGCAACAAAAGGAACCAGCAGTGCGTGCAGTTGTGGTGCGTCCTCCACCAAGACATGAAGATCTTGCTATTGTGACCATAACTCCGATGCCAGACTTTCAGGTACCATTACCTACGATCAGAGAAGTTGTCACTAAATTTCTAGTGGATCATATGAGAACTAGAATCAAGGAGATATAGCCATGCCACCTAGGGCAAGCTTTTGTTCGGTTTGAATATGTCCATGATAGAGATCGTTTGGCAAACTTTGAGCTAATTCATTATAGTGGAGTTGAGTTTTGCTTTGCTAGGCTTGATTAGGGCAGAAACTAGTGTGCTCTTAATTTCAACCGTGAATGCTGGCTCATGTTGTTGGGTTTTCCTTTGGATATGTGGGATCAACACAGTATTGAATGTGCCATCAACACCTTTGGTAGATTAATCTTGTCGGAATCAGATTATGAAAATTTGTCAAGGCTCATTATCAAAGCAAGGGTCCTGGATTTAAATAAGGTGCCTGAATTTATAGTAATGTCTGAAGCTGAGGGCTTTGTTGGGCAGTCATGGACAATCCAATGTGAAATCCTTGAAGAAACATTTTAGGGAGTACAACCTGCAAATGAACAGCCTTTTCCTCGGCAGAGTGGAGGTTTAAATCCTTTCTATGATTTTTTTGGGCATGGACAGAATGGACTTGGCCCACATAGTCAGCCTATGCAGCAGGATGATAATGTTGAGCATCAAAATCAGAACAATGGAAACTGAGGTCAGTGGATGAATGCTCCTGCTCCTGTTGGAAATATACAAGCCGATGGGGGGCTTAACCAGCCGGATGGTAATGCACTTGATCTTAATCAGGTACCTCAACATGACATGGTGGTTGTAAGATCAATGAACCTAGAGCATAGTTCATAGGTTTTGGTAATTGATGTCAACATGGTCAATGGGACTAACAAGGTTTGCTAGCGTGAAAGATGGTTAGTCTCATGGATGTAGTGATACACTATTGGAGTGCCAACACCTCAAAGGTTGCAAGGAAGATGGTATAGAGGAGAAGTATGCTTGAGGACTACTCTACGAGGCGACTACTACACATATAAGGTAAGAGACAAGGTAAGTATGTCATGTGTTCCTCTATGTGTCTTATACCTTGACATGCTCTTGATCATCATGTTAGTCTTGCCTTATATCTTATACCATGATGATTTTGTCTCTTGTGATGATGACATGCTTGTGCTTATTTATGTATACACTATCTTGTCATCATGCTTTACCTATTCATCATGTAGCTTGCTTTAATATCCTTATATCATGATGATGTTATTGTGTTAGTTTTAAGTTACATATCTTATGCACATTATATCATGTATCGGTCGAGTTCTCTCTTATGACAACGAGATCATTGTGACTAACATCTTTGGATGAAGGAAAGGTTTTCATATGGTCATGATCGGAAGAATCCCGGTGATTGATTGCCTCGACGATGGAAGACGACGAGGATCATTGGACTTGATGAAGGTCGCGGTTCAGGAGATGGATCAAGGCTAAGGACATGCTAGAACCAAGCAAGTATTGGCTTGGTATAGATGTAGGCTTGAGTCCATAGGAAACACCGGACTATCAAGGGGGATCGAGTCGTTTCTCTTAGGTCACACTAGTGGTAGAGGTATGTGGATGCTCGGAGAGTCTCTGAAGCACTAGGATGAGAGTTGAGGTGAAGAGGAACCAAGTTTTGTTGAAGAACCGAAGCCGAGACAAAGAGAGGAATGAATTGGACTTGTCTCATGACTTTGAGGGTTGATAAGATGATGATGAGCTTGATATCTCTATGAAATGTGGTAGAGCTCTTCACAAGCTTTCCAACAAGTCCAAGATCACTGAAATCGGAGTTCGGAGCGAAAAGTTATGGCCGAAACAAGAAAGAACAGATTGGAGAGTCAGCGTATGATACGGTGATTAATGGTGATGAAGAAACAAGTTTCTGGACAGAAAAAAGATGAAGTCACCGCATAATATGGTGATAATCACCGTATGATACGGTGGTATCACCGTATGGTTTCCAAAGACTCAGCAGTTCGCAGGAAGCAGAAAAGTTGAAGTCACCGTATCATACGGTGGTCAAGATGATCGAATCTGAAGCTGTGTTCAACATGAAAGTAGTAGAGCATTTCAAGATCTTTCAGTTGATATGTAGAATACCTCAATCGGAGTTCGGAGCAAGGAGTTATGACCGAAACAGTGGAGCCTATCTGCAGCGCAGAGAATCATATGGTGACTGGCACCGTATGATACCATGGCTATATCAGGTTGCAGATTGCTGAATCTGAAGATGAGTTCAACATGAAAGTTGTAGACAATTTGAAGGGCTTTCCCTGGATATGTATAATGCCTTCATCGGATGCCAGAGTAGAGAGTTATGACTAAAATACTAGAGGCTGTCCTGAGAAATGATATGGAAATGACCTTTGAATGATTAAGTGGCCATATCAGCTTGAATATGGATGAATCTGAAGATTAGCCCAGTTCCAAAGTTGTGGGGAATTTCGAGGGCTTTCCATTGATATATAGAACACCCCAATCGGAGTTTGGAGCAAGGAGTTATGAGCAAAATACTCGAGGCTGTCCGGGGAGCACCGTATGATACGGTGACTATTGAGTTGATCATACAGTGACTACAGTTTCTGGGCACTTTTGTTGCAACGGCTAGTTTATGGTAGGTGGGCTATAAATAGCCGGTTGCTTGGCCCTTTGGGGGGCCTTTGGCCATTGTTACCAATGGGAAAATATAAGGGAAGACAAGAGGATGCAAGAGGGCACTTGGGAGAAGATTTGGAGAGGAAATCTGAGTGCTTGAGAGGGTTGAGTGCATCCATACACCTCTAGGACTAGTGTGGTCATAGGGAGGCGGTCTTGGTTTGTTACCCTTGGTCTATGGCAAGGCCTAGACCGGTTAGGCGTCGGTGTTGAGCTTGCCAAGAGAGTGTGGAAGCCAACACAAGTTTGTACACGGTCTTGGAGCTTCCCGTGCGAAGGAAGCATCACTAGTGGAGCGCCCTTTGGACCGCATCACGTGCGGATCCTTACCCTCAGAAGAGTACCCAGAGATGCCGGCGGGACGTGCCTGCGACTTCACTCAAAGAGCGGTGATTGGTTCCAAGGAAGAGAGCATTGCCGTGTTGTTGACGGTCCTGACGACCCTTTTTGACCGTCAACTTTATGCACCTTTTGGAACCTAACACCATCACCAAGGGTAGACATAGGGCTTATTTCTAACAAATTCCACTAGTTTTAGTGAAATTATGAGTGCAGGTGCATTTCATATGAATACGAGGGAAAACACATCAAGAAGCCCACAATTTATCACTCCGAGAAATCAGCATCGGCAGTCGAGGAAGACATGCACCAAAAAGGATACAAAACCTATTCAACTTGGGCCAAACCACCAAGACACATCATTAGGACCCAAAGGGGGACTCCTTGGTCCAAGCCCATGCATGATATCCCTCCGGCAACTCCACAGTCATCGCAGAATCACACACGATGGAGAAAAGGCCATAATTCAGCCACCTGGACTCTCCCTGGGCTATTGCACCAAGGTCAAACATCATAAGGGACCAAAGGAACACTAGCAAAAGTCCCAAGACCTGAGGAAACAAGAGGGGGTCGGCCGACCTGCCCTTCCCAGGTCGCCCGACTTGCTCTGAAGCCCAACAGGGCCCATCTTTGGCCTGCTGGCAGCCACCGACGTCCTGAAATTGGTTCCACCTGCAATCAATGCATTAAGGCGGTGGTTAAGGCGGTGGAGGCCTCCCAAACCGACCTACCAAGGCTATAAATAAAGGGGTACCCCCCTCCTCTCAACACAACACAAGACAACACACATTGACACCAAGAGGAATCCAATCTCTAGCATTAGACTAGTCTCTAGGCTGTAGAGGATTAGAGGGGAGAGTTTGGTAGAGGAGAGGGCTGTCCTCCCTTTGTTAGGACTTAGCCCAATCTTGTATCTTGAGGATACTTGCTAATAATATATTGTTCGACGTTCGTTCGTTGTTCGTTCATCGTTCGTTCGTCGTTCATCTCATATTAAGTAAGTATCAAGGTCCACCCCAATAGAATTATCTTCTTTATTCCTCATGCCTTATGATTGTACTAGTATGATGATCATGTGCTTTCTATGTGGTTATTATCTAGTCATGATTGGTTGCTTCATGCTTGACATGCCTTTATTCATTCGTTTATGTCCTTACACTCGATTCATGCATGAAGTGGTGAGACATGCTCGGGCCCATGACTTGTTAATCCGTAGGGTTAGAGTTATGTGCGATATAGATCGTAGCTTGTTAATCCGCAGGGTTAGAGTTACGCATGTCTCACCCATTGACTTGATGATCCGTAGGGTCAGAGTCATGCATGTTCTAGCACTTGATCTGTTGATCCGTCGGGTCAGGATTAGGTGTACTCTTATTCCCGACTTGATGATCCGAAGGGTCAAAGTCCCGTGGGAATCGAGAGTACTGTTTAGCAATGTGAGCATGGTGCTTAGGTTGATAAACAGCTTTGGGTGTTTGGTTGTCTGCTTGAACAAGAGAAGGTCTGGCAGTGAGGACTTAATTGCCTTATTGTCACGTGACCCTAGGACTGGCATTGGGGACTTAATCGCCTTAGTGCCACGTGTCCTAGTAGGGGGGTTTGCCGGTAGGTGGTGACAGCCCTGCTGTGCCTAATCCTCTTTGTTCTACGGTAGATAGCCTTGATTGCCTGGTAGAAGGAATGCCGGTAGGTGGTGACAGCCCTGCTGGTTACCCCCCTTGTTCCAGGTTGACATAGAACTTAGACTTGTATGTGTTGCATGAGCAGGAATATAAGAAGTACATAAGGGCCCATCTCGGCTCTCTTCTTAACCCTGCTTAGCCTAGGCTTAGTTCTAGTGTTAGATTGGATTGCTCTGGTTGTGTTGTCACTACTACCCCTTATTATTATCCTTACCCCTGTTTAGACCTTGGTACATTATTAGTTATGTGATTATGAACTTTGCTATCTCGTAAACCACCGCCTTCCCTGTGGAAAATACGATACCCTTGAATACTCACGGGTGAAGTGCTACAACGGTATTCTCCGTGCGCTTGCGGATTTATTTGTGACCGTAAGAAATACCAACACGTGTGCGGCGGGGTGAAGCCCGTGACTTCACTTGGAGGGTGAAGCGTGCTCTTGGGAACAACACCGGCTCGAGGAGTAGAGTGTGCTCTAGAGAGGATCACCATCGAGCGGAGGGACGGGGTTGAGACTCCGGCGGGAGTGACCCAACGTGGACTAGGGGGAGGCGCCATCCTCGTGATACCACGGGAAAAATCGATGAGCAATCTCTTACTCCTACTCTCTAGTACTTGCACTTGTTATCTTGTTTATCCTATATGCTTGTAGTAGATATTGTGCTTATCTCATATGATTACTTAGCGATTGTTGCCGTGCTAGCTCCTCGTCATATCTAGTGATACATGCTTTCCTTATATATGCTTATACCTACTTGTGATAGCTCACACTTGCTTGATATCATATACACTAGCATGTGTAGGACTTACTTGAGCTTCCGTTTGCGTTACCCATATGCATGCTAGCTAGATTGGTTGATTGCCTCTATCTTATATACTAGCATGTGTAGGACTTGTTGAGCTTATTGTCATATGCTAAGTTGTTCTTATATACTCATGTATGCCTTGCCCCTAGCATGTACAAGTCCTTGCACATGGTTATCCTAGCTTGTTCACACAGTCCTAGTGCACATGTAGTATCTTGTTATGTATCTCTTACTTGTGCATTTAGTTTAAGTAGCTAAAAGTGCAAAAAGTTATAGTTCATGACGTGCCTGATTCACCCCCCCTCTCGGTTACACGGTCCTTACAAGTGGTATCAGAGCCTCGTGCTCAATTTAAGGCTTAACCGCCTTTGAGATGTGACCGAATGTCACACCCGGTTTTAACGACCAAAACCGAATGCATCTGTATGCATGCCCAGGATCAATTTTCACGCACACAGGACAATATATGTGATAAAAGAACAATATCTTTATTAATTCGATAACATTATTACAAGAATGACCAAGTGGTCTAAAAGAAAATATTACCTTGCAGCGGAAAAATAAATCTAAGCGTTGGCGTCCTTCAATCCCACAGGAAGTCGACCGGAAGACCGCATGCCTAGAACACCGCTTCTCCATCTTCAAGTACTCCTCGATGTCTTCTTTCACTGAGCAACAAACAAAAGGTGGTTTTGGGTCCGCGTGAGTACATAGAGTACTCAGCAAGTGGGGGAAAGTATGACATGTTGGCTGATAACAAGAAAAGCTTATAGGGGTTTATTTGCATAAACGCGGTAGTAAAACATTTAATAAAAGCAGCTCCTATTTACTATGTGATATATCTCCATACGGCCAAGGTTACTCCACCTTGCCAAGATAAAGGGTTCCAACCACCCTGTATGTCTCTACAGGTTACACCCACCTGTACCCAATCACAGTTACCCCACTCTGATTGCCCATCCATAACCTTCCCAACTAATCGTGTGAGGGTCCATGCCGCTCTTGACCGTGAGCACGGCTGTCATGACAGTTTTCACTCTGCAGAGGTCGTACACATTTCCCCACGAGTTGTGATTCCGTCCCCTGTTGCCAGGTGGACTAAAGTCTCCTTTATGCCATGCCGGCCAAGCACATGCACACTTCCTTAGGTGTGCGGCCAGAAGATCACAACAAGGCTTTTCCAGAGCTTCCTCCAGCTTGTACGTGCCCACTAAGGTTCCACCGATAGGGGAAGTATACCCTTGACCCCTAGAGGCCCCCTCTTGTGCCAGATGGTTCCGAGGAGTAACTCTCCTGTCCCCACACATCTCTCTCCCGACGATTCCAGCATACCCGCCTTCCTCGCACCGCCGTTTGGCACGCACAAAACTGGTCTCCACAATGTAATACGCCAGGCCGCGCCCATTCTTGGACTCGTGGCTGTACGGTTTTCATGGGTGGTCGCTCCACGAACCGGTCCTTAGATTTAGGTGATCAATAACAAACCAAGGGACTGCCGGTAACCCCTGCACAGTCCCCGAGCTGCCGGTAACCCCAGCACAGCTCCCAAACCACAATCACCCAAATCCCTATCTCCATGTGTTTCTAAAAGATTACCATTAACCGTCATGTGGCAATAATTCAATTAATCAAGTTAACATTCCCAACCCAACACAGAGCAAGGCTAAGCAATTCTACCCATAAACAAGATAAAGGTAAACTAAGGCGACAAGGAATGATATAACAATATACTAGTAAACCCTACACATAGGTTCATATTCATTTGACTCAAGCATGCATGTTTGCAAACAAATCATTTATAAACTAGGCACAAAATGGTCAAGGACACTTGCCTCTTTAGTTATGTTGCTCAGTGAGTATATTCTTGATCTTTACGAGTTCGTAGATGGATCATCTCTTCATTGATGACCTCAGACAGTTCCTTCTCATATTCTCCAACTCTGGACTTCCTTCTTGCTCCTATTGCACTTGTACTCTCCGTTAACTAAGTACGAGCACCCGACAAACATACAAGCAAACAAACACAAATAAATAAATAAAAATGCATAGAGGAGGAGTTCAACAAAATATGTGACTGAAAGGAATGGATAGAGCTTGATTTTACATGAACTTAGGAGAAAGAATCAGGTAATTTGGAGCTCGGGTGGTGGAGATATCAATTTTTGAATGCTGGCTGTTGGATAAATCAGAAAATAAAAGGAAAAGAACATGACCGCACGTGGTGGTAGTACTGGGCTGCAGCTGTCGTTCAGTTCACAAGGAAAGGCCTGCTGGGTCCATGTGGGCTATTGCTAGGGAAGCCCAACACGGGAAATAAAACGGAAAGGGGATCGACACAGTGATCTACACAGAGTAGTTCTTCCTCTGTTCCAGTTCACCATGGATGAGCTATAGAGCTCAAATCCGCATGGGGGAAGAGGGAGATGGCGGTTGGGTGTGGGGGGAATCAGATCTTCTTGGCGCTATGGTTCCATTTGAGGCCTCAATTTGAGTGGTGACTACTGGAAACCGGTACTGCGGCGTGGAGTTGGAGTGGCGCCCATGGCTGCTCCTGAGAAGCATGACAGGGAGCGGAATATGGGGTAGGAACCAGTTGGAGGGGCTCATGTGGTGCTGAATATGCTCACCTGCAGATCAATCGGGGCGTGGTCGAGCTTCAAGACGGAGATTGACAAGGTGGCGCGATTCTTCGGAGACAGAACAACAGCTCGGAGGAGACATGGATCCATCCGCCAGATATCACCTCAGGCTTCCGGCGGCTCTCCGATCGACGGAATACGACAGGGAGGTCCTGGGCGTGCCGTGTGAAGCCGAAGTGATGGAGCTCGAGCGCGACAATGTTCTTGCCGGAGTTTCGGGCGACAGAAGTTGCGGCGACGTTGCAGGACAAGGCTTGGCCGAGCTTGTAGAGAGCGGCCTCTCAATGTTGGTCTGCGGCGCAGGAAGCCGTGGAGGAGAGCAAACCGGAAACCCGACTGCTGTGGCGTGGCTTTTATAGAGGAAGAAAGGGAGAAGAACAGGCAGCGCGGTGCGATGGCTATTCATTTCCAGAGGCATAAACGCTTGCACCGTTACAGCGTTACTTCAAGATGATGGTGGATTGATGGTTGAAATCAATTGATTAGGCCAGGGATGCGGAAGCTAGGGAGTTACTTGCATGCCGTGTTGTCAGCTGGCTACTGCACCCAGGTTGCTTGCTTAATACAGGTCACGGTGGAAAGAAAGATCAAGGAAGAAGACAAGATGCTTGCTGTGTGCTGTTAGTAGCCGATGGATTAAAATAGAGGGAAAAAAAAGGATATGAACAAGAAAACACAGGCAGGTAGCTCCTAATGGAAAAACAGTAATAGAAGACCTGATTTTTTTTTATTGCAAAAGAAAATGGCTCCAAGATATCTAAAAACAATGCAGGGAAACTTTTTCAGAATGTCTAAAGCAAAAACGAAAGGTTTAGAATAAACAAAATGTCTTTATCTTAAAGCCTTTCATAACTGCAAACAATTTCTGTAAAAAGTCTTTTGACCTAAAATAAATAATTTGTTTCATCAAACCACATTTTTTTATTAAAAAAAAACACACAAAATCTTAAATGAAAATAAAATAAATTCTTTTAAACTTAAATTTTTAATTAAAATTTTAAATTGAACTAATAAAACTGTGTTTTATTGTTGAAAAAGGCTCACATCCCAAAACTGAAATTTTGGGGTGTGACAAACTACCCCCCTTAAATGGAATCTCGCCCCGAGATTCAGAAAAGCGAAGAGTGGGAATTTGTTTTCAGGATATGATGATTTTATAAGATTGATAAAAGATCACACTACATGCATCAAAGGTAGTTTGATAGACAGCTTCCATGGACAAGATATGATCAGGGAAAGATTGGCTCAAAACATTCTATATCACAAACAAGCAAGCATAACATAAAAAAAAAAAAATCAAACAACGACACGTGTGTAGTCAGAGGGCTTCATCTGTAGCTTGCTTCATGTGGGTGAAAGTCTTGGTTTCTTCTGCTACGAAATCTTCATGAGAAAATCTTCTTTTCTTGAGTTGATGTTGTTGACGGTGACTCCTTCCAGTTGGCCATCTTATTGCATCCAAAAAGAAATCTTAAAACGTTCTAAGGATAAACAAGATAGGATCAACTGGGCTAAGAGCAAGGTATAAAACAAAAAGGCTTTGTTAGCACACAAAAACAATTAAAACAAGCATGGCACAAGCAAACAACGAAACCAACGGTACTATATCGTTGCACTCATACTATTCTTGGGTAGCTTCTAAGATATGGTTTTTGGAAGGTTTAGGAAATAGGCTAAATATAAAAACTAATGGTTAGGGCCATCGTACAATCATTTTATTTTAAAGTGAACAACGAAGACAAATCATCAAGGAAGTGTTGAAATAAAGAGGAAACATATATGAACAAGGAGTTTTATGAATTAGTTTTGAAAATATCATTTTAAAATCGACCATTTCTATCTAGGCTTGCGTCCTGCGGTCGATATAGCTCTGATACCACTTGTCACACCCGGTTTTAACGACCAAAACCGAATGCATCTGTATGCATGCCCAGGATCAATTTTCACGCACACAGGACAATATATGTGATAAAAGAACAATATCTTTATTAATTCGATAACATTATTACAAGAATGACCAAGTGGTCTAAAAGAAAATATTACCTTGCAGCAGAAAAATAAATCTAAGCGTTGGCGTCCTTCAATCCCACAGGAAGTCGACCGGAAGACCGCATGCCTAGAACACCGCTTCTCCATCTTCAAGTACTCCTCGATGTCTTCTTTCACTGAGCAACAAACAAAAGGTGGTTTTGGGTCCGCGTGAGTACATAGAGTACTCAGCAAGTGGGGGAAAGTATGACATGTTGGCTGATAACAAGAAAAGCTTATAGGGGTTTATTTGCATAAACGCGGTAGTAAAACATTTAATAAAAGCAGCTCCTATTTACTATGTGATATATCTCCATACGGCCAAGGTTACTCCACCTTGCCAAGATAAAGGGTTCCAACCACCCTGTATGTCTCTACAGGTTACACCCACCTGTACCCAATCACAGTTACCCCACTCTGATTGCCCATCCATAACCTTCCCAACTAATCGTGTGAGGGTCCATGCCGCTCTTGACCGTGAGCACGGCTGTCATGACAGTTTTCACTCTGCAGAGGTCGTACACATTTCCCCACGAGTTGTGATTCCGTCCCCTGTTGCCAGGTGGACTAAAGTCTCCTTTATGCCATGCCGGCCAAGCACATGCACACTTCCTTAGGTGTGCGGCCAGAAGATCACAACAAGGCTTTTCCAGAGCTTCCTCCAGCTTGTACGTGCCCACTAAGGTTCCACCGATAGGGGAAGTATACCCTTGACCCCTAGAGGCCCCCTCTTGTGCCAGATGGTTCCGAGGAGTAACTCTCCTGTCCCCACACATCTCTCTCCCGACGATTCCAGCATACCCGCCTTCCTCGCACCGCCGTTTGGCACGCACAAAACTGGTCTCCACAATGTAATACGCCAGGCCGCGCCCATTCTTGGACTCGTGGCTGTACGGTTTTCATGGGTGGTCGCTCCACGAACCGGTCCTTAGATTTAGGTGATCAATAACAAACCAAGGGACTGCCGGTAACCCCTGCACAGTCCCCGAGCTGCCGGTAACCCCAGCACAGCTCCCAAACCACAATCACCCAAATCCCTATCTCCATGTGTTTCTAAAAGATTACCATTAACCGTCATGTGGCAATAATTCAATTAATCAAGTTAACATTCCCAACCCAACACAGAGCAAGGCTAAGCAATTCTACCCATAAACAAGATAAAGGTAAACTAAGGCGACAAGGAATGATATAACAATATACTAGTAAACCCTACACATAGGTTCATATTCATTTGACTCAAGCATGCATGTTTGCAAACAAATCATTTATAAACTAGGCACAAAATGGTCAAGGACACTTGCCTCTTTAGTTATGTTGCTCAGTGAGTATATTCTTGATCTTTACGAGTTCGTAGATGGATCATCTCTTCATTGATGACCTCAGACAGTTCCTTCTCATATTCTCCAACTCTGGACTTCCTTCTTGCTCCTATTGCACTTGTACTCTCCGTTAACTAAGTACGAGCACCCGACAAACATACAAGCAAACAAACACAAATAAATAAATAAAAATGCATAGAGGAGGAGTTCAACAAAATATGTGACTGAAAGGAATGGATAGAGCTTGATTTTACATGAACTTAGGAGAAAGAATCAGGTAATTTGGAGCTCGGGTGGTGGAGATATCAATTTTTGAATGCTGGCTGTTGGATAAATCAGAAAATAAAAGGAAAAGAACATGACCGCACGTGGTGGTAGTACTGGGCTGCAGCTGTCGTTCAGTTCACAAGGAAAGGCCTGCTGGGTCCATGTGGGCTATTGCTAGGGAAGCCCAACACGGGAAATAAAACGGAAAGGGGATCGACACAGTGATCTACACAGAGTAGTTCTTCCTCTGTTCCAGTTCACCATGGATGAGCTATAGAGCTCAAATCCGCATGGGGGAAGAGGGAGATGGCGGTTGGGTGTGGGGGGAATCAGATCTTCTTGGCGCTATGGTTCCATTTGAGGCCTCAATTTGAGTGGTGACTACTGGAAACCGGTACTGCGGCGTGGAGTTGGAGTGGCGCCCATGGCTGCTCCTGAGAAGCATGACAGGGAGCGGAATATGGGGTAGGAACCAGTTGGAGGGGCTCATGTGGTGCTGAATATGCTCACCTGCAGATCAATCGGGGCGTGGTCGAGCTTCAAGACGGAGATTGACAAGGTGGCGCGATTCTTCGGAGACAGAACAACAGCTCGGAGGAGACATGGATCCATCCGCCAGATATCACCTCAGGCTTCCGGCGGCTCTCCGATCGACGGAATACGACAGGGAGGTCCTGGGCGTGCCGTGTGAAGCCGAAGTGATGGAGCTCGAGCGCGACAATGTTCTTGCCGGAGTTTCGGGCGACAGAAGTTGCGGCGACGTTGCAGGACAAGGCTTGGCCGAGCTTGTAGAGAGCGGCCTCTCAATGTTGGTCTGCGGCGCAGGAAGCCGTGGAGGAGAGCAAACCGGAAACCCGACTGCTGTGGCGTGGCTTTTATAGAGGAAGAAAGGGAGAAGAACAGGCAGCGCGGTGCGATGGCTATTCATTTCCAGAGGCATAAACGCTTGCACCGTTACAGCGTTACTTCAAGATGATGGTGGATTGATGGTTGAAATCAATTGATTAGGCCAGGGATGCGGAAGCTAGGGAGTTACTTGCATGCCGTGTTGTCAGCTGGCTACTGCACCCAGGTTGCTTGCTTAATACAGGTCACGGTGGAAAGAAAGATCAAGGAAGAAGACAAGATGCTTGCTGTGTGCTGTTAGTAGCCGATGGATTAAAATAGAGGGAAAAAAAAGGATATGAACAAGAAAACACAGGCAGGTAGCTCCTAATGGAAAAACAGTAATAGAAGACCTGATTTTTTTTTATTGCAAAAGAAAATGGCTCCAAGATATCTAAAAACAATGCAGGGAAACTTTTTCAGAATGTCTAAAGCAAAAACGAAAGGTTTAGAATAAACAAAATGTCTTTATCTTAAAGCCTTTCATAACTGCAAACAATTTCTGTAAAAAGTCTTTTGACCTAAAATAAATAATTTGTTTCATCAAACCACATTTTTTTATTAAAAAAAAACACACAAAATCTTAAATGAAAATAAAATAAATTCTTTTAAACTTAAATTTTTAATTAAAATTTTAAATTGAACTAATAAAACTGTGTTTTATTGTTGAAAAAGGCTCACATCCCAAAACTGAAATTTTGGGGTGTGACACCGAATGAGTTTGGGTTTTCATCCCATATGTGTTTCAGCTATGGACGTTGAAAGAATCGCTTAAATAGCTACCTTATGTCCATAATGCCGAATGAATTGTGGGGCATCATGAATGATTTCTCTAGCACTTTCACGGATAACCATGCTATCATGATGATCTTGTAGTTCTTGTTATATCTTGTGATGATCATGTTTGTGTGCTTATGTATCTTGATCATGTTGTTGCTAGTTTTCTTGTTGAGGAGTTATTTTGATAATCTTACCATGCTCTTTATTGGATCACTTACTTACTTGTGTCTTACTTTGCATATGCTAGATAAGTGTTTTAATTCTTATGACAAGTGGAAGAGCTCAAGTGGTGAGGTTATCATGAAGATGTTGAAATCACCTTCTCATTCAAGATTCGGCGACAACATTTTTGCACTTCAACATGAAGATCTTAAGAAGCTACAAATTGAAGAAGTTTTGCTCATGACCACCTCACATGATGATCACTCAAGGAATGTCTCTCACATTGAGGACATGTCAATCGGTGATGGTGATCAAGTTGAAGATCAATCTACTATCGTGAGCAAGCTTCTATCACTTGAAGAGCAAAACATTGAGAAGAAGATGATGCAAGCTCGGGATACTCACCTCCTTCATCACTTAAGTGAACTTACATCTTCCTCGAAGATTAAAAAGATGATGGTATATCTAAATCCGAATTTCAATTGTTTATCTAACTCATCTTTGTGTCTCATTGCTAGCAAGGTGACTATGAAACCGATGGTGAAGATCAAGTCGCTATTGATATCTTGATGAAGACTTCATCACTTCCATCTCCATCTATGTGCCTCACTAGAAGATGTGACGTGTGGGCCATCAACAAGAAGAAGGTGGTTATGGAAGGATCAAGTAGTGATGATGATGAGATGCTCCTTCTACAAAGAACTTATTGAGTTACTCGGGAAGCTCAAATGATCATCACTACAAAGGTAGATGAGGTATGAAACAATGTAATTCGTGCATAATTTGTGTTGGTTAGCTTGATAAGGAGTTCAAGGATCTCACATCATCTCATGAGGCTCTATATATGAGTTGTGGACTCAAGTTGGATAACATTGAGCTTCATGAGAAGTATGAGAACCTTGGAATCTCTTATCAAGCTATCAACCTTTTTTTGGCTTACTTCTTCTTCATCCACTACTTGTAGTTCATCTACTTCACATGCATATACTATTTATGATGAACTAATCCTCTCTTGTGAGAGCTCTTCTCTTGAGTCTATGTCTTGAAGGAATATCACACACTCAAGGAGGAGAAGGAGTCAACGATGCAAGTCTACAAGAGAAGGATTTGATACTTCTTCGATGAACATGGAAGGCATGCATTGGCATGGACGATATGCCACACCAAGTGAAGAAGTATCGTTGATGGCCAATGATCACTATTGCAAGCATTGTTGCATAAGTGGCCTTTCAACAAAGGATTGTCCGGTTCTTAAAGCTCTTATGTTTTTCGTTTGTTTATTTGCTTTATCTTGACAACACTCACTTTGTTCTTATGAGATGTGAATGTAGTGTTGTGAGAGAAAAGTCAATAGGAGCTTTGGACACGAAGAGGAAGATGAAGGTGCTTCGGGTGCTAAGTTTCTAGTGGACCGGGTGAGGCTGGCCAATCTCCGTGAGGCGCCCAAGTACAACACTTGAAGTGATGGAGGTGGTGGACCGAGTTCAATACATGAAGATCATTGAAGTCCACCACAAGTGTCAAGGGCATGAATGACTACATCTACTCTTCGAGGAGGTATCTTGTATCATAGTGTAGTTTTCTTTTGCTTCTAGTTTCCTTTGCTTTTTAGTAGCTCCTTTGTGAACTAGTATGTTTTGTATTTTCACGCATCATGTAAAAACCTAAAATAAAAGAACATAAAAATTATTAGTTTAAGGTCTAACTTTCCTAAAGATAGCAATGAGCATGGGGGATGCTTGAGTTGGTGGACCGATTGGCTCAAGGCAAGGTTTGGCTCATTGTGAGTAAGCTTCAGAAAGGTTCAAACTTGACCTTGAGTAGGTTTCCTTTATGCATTGTTTTTAAACTTGTTGCATTCACCATGGCATTCCCTTGCATTTGTATGATATGCTTGTTCATGCATTGCATATAGGAAATCACAAAGGAGTCTTTCACTTTTGTGCTTTTTGTTTTAGTTTCTATCATGAGGGTACTTGTGAGAGCTCACACTTGCTTGATATCATATAGTGATCTTGCTATGCTTATATTGTATCTATCTAGTTATCATGATCACTAGCTTGTGCTTTGCCTTGTGTACTTATACATGCTAGTTTGCTTGTCTATCTTATCATATACATTAGCATGTGTAGGACTTACTTGAGCTTCCGTTTGTGTTACCCATATGCATGCTAGCTAGATTGGTTGATTGCTTCTATCTTATATACTAGCATGTATATGACTTGTTGAGCTTATTGTCATATGCTAGGTTGTTCTTATATACTCATGTATGCCTTGCCCCTAGCATGTACAAGTTCTTGCACATGGTTATCCTATCTTGTTCACACACTCCTAGTGCACATGTAGTATCTTGTTATGTATCTCTTACTTGTGCATTTAGTTTAAGTAGCTAGAAGTGCAAAAAGTTATGGTTCATGGCGTGCCCGATTCACCCTCCCCCTCTCGGTCACACGGTCCTTACAGTGGTTGATCAACACAAACATCACCTGCTGGAGGGGAATGATCAGGATCAGGGCAATCAACAAGATCCTTTGCAGCCAGAGGAAGCTGTTCTTGAACAGAATGCCTTTGTACAGTGTCGGGTACCCAAAACCAGGTACCCGCGATTACCCACATAATCCCTCAATTGTGCACAAATGACTGAGGACTGGGCCGGAGGCCGTGGTTGTCCCCAAAGACACCAAGATCAAAGCCCAGCCCACGGTGCGCGACACGGACCGCAGCCAAGAGGCCGCATGGGCAAAGGAAGGCCCGACTCCTCGACCCGTCTCCCGACCCCGGGGGTCGGAGGATAACTCCGCCTCGGCCGGCCCCGGGCGCCCGACCCCAGCCTTCCGACCCCAGGGGTCGGACTGTCGAAGTCGGAGTTTGGCCGGTGGAGCGTCTTAAATGGCCGCAAGTGGACGTCCTTCGGCACTGTCCGAAGACGTGAACCGCAAGCCCCGCACGTCTCGCTCGGACGGTTGATAGCGGTCAAACCGCCTCGCCGCACGGTAACAGTGCGGGCCATAAAGAAACAGGGATGCACAGTGCTCAAATAAGACCCGGACATCCCCGCCGCAGTTGAGCTGTAGCAGCCGTCGCCGCCCACGCCCGAAGGAGATGGCGTCGAGGACGGACGCGCCCTTCCCTGCAAGGCCCCCCACCTACATCGAGCTAGTTTACAAATTCTCTTTCTTTCTTTTTCTTCTTTCCTCCATCCTTGTACAGTCGATTTTCCCTTGACAGATAAAAGGGGAAGCTTGACTCGCGGCTGGAGGACCGCATTCTCACTTTCTCATTTCGCACACACTCGCCTCGGCCTTGCGACGCACGCAAGGACGAACTACACACACACTTAGAGACTTGGGAGCTCCTCCCTCTCTCGCAAGAGCTTGTAACCCCTACTACGAGCAACATGAACCGAACCAACTCACTGGACGTAGGGCTTCGATCGCCCGAACCAGTATAATCACTTGTGTCATCCTCATTCCCCTCAATCAACTGTAGCGCGTAGTCTAAATTCACTCGTTGGCCAGATTTCTCAACGCCGACAGTTGGCGCGCCAGGTAGGGGACCTCTGCACGTTACGGTTGCGATTCTCGCCGCCTTCGATGGCGGCTGCATCGTCGACGAACGGCGTTCACGGGCCACGCCGCAGGACGGCTCGCGACGTCGCCAACTCAGGCTAGAGGGGGCTCTTGCTCGCTCCGCTCTTCCCTCCGCACCAGGTTATCCGCTTCGAAAGCCTGGAGTTCGAGGCCGACTACACCGGCCACTTGCAGCTGATGCAGGACTACCCGCCCCTCTTCGGGAGGGGACCCCTGACCGTCCATCCCCGGCTAGCCCGAGACATGGCCGGCATCGACTACAATGTGCGCATGGAGGCGCACTTCGGTCCAGATCCGCGGCCTGACGAGTACCACCACGTGGAGTACACGCTCGCTTCCGCGGCTGTTGACGGTCGTTACGGACCATTTTCGACCGTCAACTAGCTCGATAAACAAGAAGGATTGGACATTCTTTACACGCATTTTATTTAAGAATAACCTATTTCCACATGTACCTCTAGATTTTAGTGTGCAGGTGGAATAAGGGAGAAATCCAGGTGAAATCATGTCCCAAGGCGACGAATCAACACTTCTACAAAACAACGTTCGCCGCAGGAATACAACTCCAAGACAAAAGGCCAAATCTCGTCAAAGTCCAACACAACTAAGGCCAAATGCACCTGGACCAGAGAAGTAGACCCAGAAGGGGAGCCACCTGCCAAAGCCCAGCCCAGGAGGAGCCAGGCACAGGTCGGCCGACCCCCCCTGGCCAGGTCGGCCGATCTGGCAGGGTGGCCCCCTGGGCCCATCTTTCTATGGCGGTTTGTAACCGACCTCTGGAGGTCGGTTCCCCCTGCATTAAATGCCATCAACCTCGGGAACCGCCTCAAAGTTGCCGACCTTCAAGGACTATATAAGGAGGGGTACCCCCCCTCCTTCCAAGACACACAATACACAAGGATCATTCCCTCCTCCTCACACTAGAGCTAGAGGCAATTCTAGGTAGTGCTAGGCTGAGTAGTGGGTTGCCCTATTGCTCCCAAAGTCTTGTGGAGAATTGGGTAGCGCTGTTGTATCCTTTCTCTCTCTTTGTAAGACTTGTTATTTAATCTATGGAATACAAGTATTCATATAGTTGTTATGAGCTTGCTAGTTCTATCATGATCTTGTATGATCGTTCGTTGTTCGGTCATGCTCGTTCATCATTCGTTCTTCGTTCGTTCATACTCGATCATCGATTATTCTTGAACTTGCTTAATCGTTAATCGTTCGTCGCTCGTTCTTGAGCGACGAACGCTTATGCATGACTTAGTGCTAGCTTTGATCCCTTTTATCTAGTTTATGCTAGTTAGGCTAGTTGTTCTCATGATTAGGCATCGGGCTCATTGTCCTGCAAAGGTGCTCTAGATTTATCACCCCGTCGATCCGAAGGGTTGGGGGTGCCTCGAGGGATCTAGAGTCGTGGTTAGTAACGCCGGCATGGTGCCGGGGTAGTCTATCCACCCTTGGGTATGTGCGTGTCCCACGGTTTGTAGAGGTAGGTGGCAGGAAGTGACAGCCCTATCCATCCAAAGGAACCCTCCACGTTCGGGCACGGCATAGGAGTACGTAAATAGGCCGGAGTCGCGAGGCAGACCTTGCGTATGCCGGATCTCCCGATGTTGCCTAGGCATTAGACGCTTGCTTGTGCTTGCATGACGCTAGATGATAGGTAGAGGTTGTGCACGCTATATGAATGTTGTACCTTTGGAGTAGTAGCTCGCTAGTCTAACTTAGCATTGCTTAGGATTGTCTCTCGCCTTTTATTAGAGAGAGTGGAATGCCTTCGTGTGTGTCACACTATCCTTATTATTATTAAACCTTACCCCTGCATTGGAATGTGGTTATATCACTTATCGTTTGTAACACCATGAACATAAGTGCTCTTGTCAACCATGTCTTCCTTTGGGAAAATATAAATACGATACCCTGGAATACTCTCGGGTGAAATGCTACAACGGGTTATCCGTCCGCTTGCGGATATTCTATTTAACATGACAAACCTTATAATTCATATCTAGTACTTGTTACTAGTTGTGGATTATTTGGTTAAATAGTGCAAGTGAACAATTCCATAACCCCCGGCGTCTCCCCGCGGTCGCGTGTTTCCCGCGTGACCGTAAGAGACGCCAACAAGCATTTCTGGCGCCGTTGCCGGGGAAGACATTGGTTAACAAGAATACAATGATTGTTCATGATTACACTTGATGTGGTTTAACCATTGCCCATGCAGGCTAACCTTGATCTGTTTTCTCTTTGATGTGAAAACAGGATAGTGTATGCGTGGATTCGACTTGCCGAAAAACTTCGTTGATAATCCCGAGTCACTTGTGAGGAAGACTCGACACCGCGTCGTCGTCTCCCCTCAAGTACTCTCGACAAGCGAACCCGCATCTTCCGCACCATCTACGTCAAACGTCATGGCTGAAAGGACCCTTTGTGAATACTCCGCGCCCACCGTCGCCAATGTGCCCATTGGACCCAACGTCGACGTTGGTGACGCCGGACTTAACATAAGGTCCAGCCTCATCACTATGGTGCAAGCCATACCCTTTTGTGGGAAGGCTTCCGAGGACGCCAACTCTCATCTCCAATAATTCCTAGAAATATGCAACACGTCAGGCACGGGAGAAGGCAATCAAGATGCTATCAAGCTCCGTTTGTTTCCGCTCTCCCTCCTTGGGAAAGCAAAACAATGGTTCTATGCAAACCGCGCCAATATTGACACTTGGGACAAATGTTCTACGGCGTTCCTCGCTAAGTTCTTCCCGATGGGCAAAACCAATGCTCTTCGTGGAAGAATTGCAAGCTTCCAGCAAGCAACAAATGAATCCATACCCGAGGCATAGGAAAGGCTCCAAGAATACACATCAGCCTACCCACACCATGGGATGGAAGAATGGCTCATTCTCCAACACTTTTACAACGGGTTACTCAAGCAAAAGATCTTATACAACGCTGTTGGAGGAGCCTTCTTCTCCAAAACCGTTACTCAAGCAAAAGATCTTATAGAGAAGATGGTCTTCAATCAAGGGTGGAGCGATGATCGACTCCAATCACGCTCAAAAGGCATCCACCCTGTCAAGGAAGTGGACATGTTGTCCGCCAAACTTGACCTTCTCATGAAGCGTTTGGATGAACACACTTCAAGTGGTAGTGTTCGTGCATTGGACTCACACATGACGTGTGAGGAATGCGGGGAAACGGGCCATATGGGGAAGAATTGCCCCCACACCCAAGAAGATGCGTTCTACATGAACAACAACAACGGGTATCGTCCAAACGGAGGTCAAGGATATAATCAAAATCAAAATAGAGGTAACAATTTTCCTGGTTTTTACAATAATCAGCCCTCTTTGAAAGATTTGGTTCTTGGCGAAGCTAAAATTAATGAATCAATCAACAAAAAGCTTGCTGCCAACGATAAAGTTTTAGAAAATATAAATTCACAGCTAGAAGGTTTTTTCTTCCGCTTTCAAAAATCAGCTGAGTTTTAACAAAATGATAGAAACCCAACTTGCTCAGCTTGCTGCTCTTGTTCCTACCTCTAATTCCGGGCAGATTCCTGGGCAACCAGAATCTCCCATTGAAAAAGTTAACGTTATCACTACGAGAGGAGAAATGTTCTCTCGTAAGACTAACCATGCAGGGGAGAACAGGCAAATAAGAGAAGAACCTTCTACAATAAAAGCTGATCGAGGCTTTCCAGTAATACCTTGTGCAATCAAGAGATTCCACTTCAACTACGCACTGTGTGACCTTGGGGCCAGCGTGAGCATTATTCCTAAGGCAATCTTCGAGCAATTAAAGTACAAGTTCCTCACACCAACAGCGATGCGGCTACAATTGGCCGACTCATCGTTTCGCTTTCCAATGGGGATTGCGGAAGATGTGCCGGTATTCATAAGAGGCCACACCGTCCCGGTGAACTTTGTGGTGCTTGACATGGATATTGACAAGGAAACGCCCCTCATCTTGGGACGTCCCTTCCTTAGCACCAGAAAGGCCCAAATTGATGTTGGAGTTGGAGAAATCCGCCTCTACATCAATGGGAAGGAGGAAAAGTTCGAGTTTCAACCCCGAAAAGAACAATGCTCGATGATCAAGATCAAGTATGGGCCAAACCCCTCAAACATCAAAGAAGTTGAAGTGACCCCGAGAAAGACGGATAGTCTCATTGCTCTTTGGAAGAAAATTGACAAACGTGAGAACCCGTCATGGTACCAACCCAAGAAGCCCGCAACAACAAGGCCGGGATTATGGGTCAAGAAATCAACCCCTCAAATTGAGAAGGCACCAACACAACCCAAGATCAAACAAATGTGGCAAGTAAAGAAGGTGCAGCCATCTTCATCCTCTTCTCCAAGGACGGGACCGGCACCTCAAGAATGAAACGCATGGAGAAGTCCTTGCTCGCCGGACTTAAAACGGCGAAGCCCTGGCTGACAGGATAATCGGCATTATCATTTCTTTTGATTCCTTTTTGATTTTTCCTTTTCAAACCCACCACTTGCATTTAAAAACTTTAAAATCACCTTGCATATTTTATTTCACCACAAGAAATTCTTATTTCAATCGTTTGAATTTTTTCCGCCAGCATATTTGAATTTTCATCTCGCCGTGCATACAAAAATTAATCTCCAAAAATATTTGGTTCTTCAAAACTTTTTCACTCTTTTGTGCAAGGTTTTGGAGTACCTTTGTACCACTACAATAAATTTTCCACATGTTGGGATTTTTCCGACACTTTCTCTCTTCTAGTTTCAATTTTTCCGAAAACCATTTGAATTTCGAGGCATGATTTTATTTGGAAATCTTTCTGAGCAATATTTCCGAGGATTTACTGGACATAGCAGCCAAGGTCATGAATCATATGACCGTTGGAGGCCATGGGCCAAGAGGGGGAGCAAGTGGGCCCCATAGGGGGTTGGCCGACCCTCATTTTACAGGTCGGCCGACCTGTGGCAGCCACTGCTGCCCCCCCATCTTTTTCCCAACGGTCACCTGCCCCCTCCAACGTTCAAAAACGGCTACATTTCGTGCTATAAATTGGGGTGGCCGGGCAGAAGTGTTCTCCCCCTCACACACACTCATTTCATTCCTCATTCACTTCACTCTCTTGCTCACAAGGTTCTCCTTTGCTCTCACTTTGTGCTTGCCTCAAAATTCTGCATAAAAAACTCCTCTCCCTCTGTTCTTTCAGTTTGTGCTTGATTTGTTTTTGTTTGTTTTTTCGAGTTGCCATTTTTTTGCTCACAAGAACAACCGACGGTTTCGCCGATTCAATTTTCCCTAACATAACCCGTTCGGAGTTTTTTCTTGTGTTCTTGCTCTCCTCGCTGCAGCCATGTCGGGAGCGAAGCGGCTGTACGGATCGCTGAAGAAGTCCCTAAGCTCAAGCTCAAGTCCAAGCTCTTCACGCCGAAGCACGCGCGCGCGCCCCGTGGTCGAACCACCGCCAAGTCCACCACATGCAGCCGAAGAAGAGAGCAACAACGAGCATCATCTCCTCGCCGACACCGACCTCGACTTGGTGGGCGAGCACGAGACGAACGCCTACGCACTTCTTCAAAACCGTATCTTTGCTCCTACGCGAGCATTTGACACGGAGCTGCTGCAACAAACAGGTATGGATGCTGAATTTTCTCGAGTATTCAAAGCTATAGGGTGGAAAGATTTTGCTAGTGTACATGAGCCGGGTTCCCGCTTGCTTACACTTCAGTTTTTATGCACCCTACGAGTAGTAGATGAAGGTATTACTTTTCGGTTTTTTCGGGAAGAGTACCGTTTGAAATGGAAGGACCTTAGCATGATACTCGGCTTTAATACTCGCTGCAATGTTGATATTGATAATGCCCTTCCTGATTTTTCAAAGCTTGCATTTTGGGAAAGGATTACGGGTTTTTCAACTTGTGTGCAGCCTAGAACTAATCACATCCATCACCCTACTTTGCGCTTTTTGCACATGTGGATTGGCATCACTCTTTTTCCTAGGAGTGATATTAGAGTTGTGCGCGAGGATGAAATGAAAATTCTTTATGCTATGGTTGAGAAAATTAAGATTTCTCCTGTGCAATACATGATTCACCAATGGCTAGATAATTTTGGGATGATAGGACCTATCGAGTGCACTTCATTGATTACACGTATCGCTGCAGGAGTAGGTGCTTTGCATGATGCTAATGTTGAATATATTGATACTCCTCGCATGCTCATAAACAAAGATTATCTTATTCGCGGTCATACACTTAAGCGTGGTCCAAATGATTCCCTCATATTTTATTTTGTCGGGTATACAAACGAGTTTCGGTTACCTAACCCGGATCTTCGCTTGTATACTTGCAAAAATCTAACCATTGAGCTCCAAGAAATGGAGAGTGCGCGCAGGAGTATTTCTTCTCGCAGGAGGACGCGCAGGTCGGAGCAGCCATCAAGTTCCGAGGCACCCACACCGCAGCCCATGGCTCATGGCGGCCCGGGGTATGGTCACACCGGGTATTTTTCCGGTGTATACTCAGCCCCGCCACCGCACATGGCCGGGGGCTCGGCGTGGCAAACCTCGGGGCATGACCCAAGGATGTTCACTCCGCAACAACAATGGGAGGAACACTCCTCCGACTCTGGTGCGACTCAAGGTTTCCACCTTGAGCAAGCAATGAACAACCTCTCCGAGCAAATGGGAAGGCTCGAGACCACGGCGGAAGACACTCAATACGCGCTGAATCAACACATCCTACATACCCATCAGTGGCAACAACGCACCGACACCCAGCTTACCAACCTCACCAACATGACGGAGCGGGGACAAGCCGATCTTTCGGCTTACTTTCGCCACATGGGGTTCAATCCACCAAACCCATGAGCAAGAACAAGCTTGGGGGGGAGACACCATGCCCCCCTGCTAAGGTATCATGCATCGCAACTTGTATCCTTTTCCTTTCATTTTTTTGCTTATTCCTGCTTCTCATATGAAAAACAAAATAAAAATAACAAAACTAAAAAGAACAAAAAAAATAATTAGTGTAGTTTCTTTTTTATGTGCTGTAAAAATGTTTCTTTCCCTTCTATATTGAGATGATGAATAGTTGCTCTGCCGTATTTCTCTCTTGTGCCTAGTTTATAACTTAGTACTCTCCAAGTTTTGAGTTTGTTGGCTGAAAAATACTTGCACTGAACCTAAGTTGTTGAGAGAGATGATATGGTAAAAAGAGCTGATGCAATCTTGTTCCAAATTAAGCTTGAAAAAACTCCGGAGATTTTGTTTTCGAAAATCATAAAAAAAATTATTATAAGTTCCTCAGTGATGATAAATTCCTACCAAAGCCATATGTAGTACTTAATGAAAAACCTTACATATGCTGCTTGTCATTTCATTGAGCTTTATCAAAATTGTGTGACCCTAGTGAGATGCTTTTCATACTCTCATGATCAAGATCACGTACACATTCCACCTCATATGCTAAACTTCTACACCGGAAGTTAGCAACATGTCATACCATCCACCAAAATAAAGACACTCCTCACCTCTCTTGAAATATCAAAATTAGGCATGGCTATGCAAAAGAAAGAAAGAAAATAAAGCTCACAGAAGATGAGCATGAAAAGAAAAAGAAAATTTATCTGCTCTCATCTTGAGCATAGAAAAAGAAAGAAGAAAAGATAGCCATGCCCAAAAGACAAACTAAAGAGAGGTGAACAAAAAGAGGAGTAGTCACTTACACCACCATCCACATATACACACTTGCACATCTTGATCTTTGATTGTATGGCTTGCTATCTCCGTGGATCCACTCTTTTGGTTTTGCAAAATATGAATGCAAGTATGCCTCTCTTCATATCCTACCTTGAGCTCCACAAAAAGCCTATTAGATGTAGGATGAGGCAACACACATGCCTTGGTGAGGAATGAAAACACCACTTAAGCGATTCGAGAGTATCACTTGAGGAACTTGGTTTTATTTTTAAATTTTTTTTTGAAAACCTCCGGAGAATAAAAGCAAGACGAGGAATGAGAAAACAAATGCTCGTACACCGTTCTCTCTCTCAACCGCCCAAGGTGAAGTATAAAGCAAAAGCCCCATAAGGACTAAGGGAAAAGGGTGAGTTACCTTGGCCAACTTATTCAACTCAAGGATGAGTATCTTTGTTATACACTTGGTGCCTTTGAGAAGTAGGCATTGTAGCAACTCCTGATCAACAACCTAAAGTCATACTTCTTGCTCGGGACGAGCAAGGGGTAAGCTTGGGGGAGTTGTTGACGGTCGTTACGGACCATTTTCGATCGTCAACTAGCTCGATAAACAAGAAGGATTGGACATTCTTTACACGCATTTTATTTAAGAATAACCTATTTCCACATGTACCTCTAGATTTTAGTGTGCAGGTGGAATAAGGGAGAAATCCAGGTGAAATCATGTCCCAAGGCGACGAATCAACACTTCTACAAAACAACGTTCGCCGCAGGAATACAACTCCAAGACAAAAGGCCAAATCTCATCAAAGTCCAACACAACTAAGGCCAAATGCACCTGGACCAGAGAAGTAGACCCAGAGGGGGAGCCACCTGCCAAAGCCCAGCCCAGGAGGAGCCAGGCACAGGTCGGCCGACCCCCCCTGGCCAGGTCGGCCGACCTGGCCGGGTGGCCCCCTGGGCCCATCTTTCTATGGCGGTTTGTAACCGACCTCTGGAGGTCGGTTCCCCCTGCATTAAATGCCACCGACCTCGGGAACCGCCTCAAAGTTGCCGACCTTCAAGGACTATATAAGGAGGGGTACCCCCCCTCCTTCCAAGACACACAATACACAAGGATCATTCCCTCCTCCTCACACTAGAGCTAGAGGCAATTCTAGGTAGTGCTAGGCTGAGTAGTGGGTTGCCCTATTGCTCCCAAAGTCTTGTGGAGAATTGGGTAGCGCTGTTGTATCCTTTCTCTCTCTTTGTAAGACTTTTTATTTAATCTATGGAATACAAGTATTCATATAGTTGTTATGAGCTTGCTAGTTCTATCATGATCTTGTATGATCGTTCGTTGTTCGTTCATGCTCGTTCATCATTCGTTCTTCGTTCGTTCATACTCGATCATCGATTATTCTTGAACTTGCTTAATCGTTCATCGTTCGTCGCTCGTTCTTGAGCGACGAACGCTTATGCATGACTTAGTGCTAGCTTTGATCCCTTTTATCTAGTTTATGCTAGTTAGGCTAGTTGTTCTCATGATTAGGCATCGGGCTCATTGTCCTGCAAAGATGCTCTAGATTTATCACCCCGTCGATCCGAAGGGTTGGGGGTGCCTCGAGGGATCTAGAGTCGTGGTTAGTAACGCCGGCATGGTGCCGGGGTAGTCTATCCACCCTTGGGTATGTGCGTGTCCCACGGTTTGTAGAGGTAGGAGGCAGGAAGTGACAGCCCTGTCCATCCAAAGGAACCCTCCACGTTCGGGCACGGCATAGGAGTACGTAAATAGGCCGGAGTCGCGAGGCAGACCTTGCGTATGCCGGATCTCCCGATGTTGCCTAGGCATTAGACGCTTGCTTGTGCTTGCATGACGCTAGATGATAGGTAGAGGTTGTGCACGCTATATGAATGTTGTACCTTTGGAGTAGTAGCTCGCTAGTCTAACTTAGCATTGCTTAGAATTGTCTCTCGCCTTTTATTAGAGAGAGTGGAATGCCTTCGTGTGTGTCACACTATCCTTATTATTATTAAACCTTACCCCTGCATTGGAATGTGGTTATATCACTTATCGTTTGTAACACCATGAACATAAGTACTCTTGTCAACCATGTCTTCCTTTGGGAAAATATAAATACGATACCCTGGAATACTCTCGGGTGAAATGCTACAACGGGTTATCCGTCCGCTTGCGGATATTCTATTTAACATGACAAACCTTATAATTCATATCTAGTACTTGTTACTAGTTGTGGATTATTTGGTTAAATACTGCAAGTGAACAATTCCATAACCCCCGGCGTCTCCCCGCGGTCGTGTGTTTCCCGCGTGACCGTAAGAGACGCCAACAGCGGCCCTCCAACTCCATGGCCATCCGCCGTACCCACCAGAGGAGCTGTTCTGGGGGCGCCTTCACGCTCTACCCCCAGCATTGCGGCGCATGATGGAGTGGCTCGATCAGCTGATCACCACTCACCTCACGCCCACGCCCCAAGCTGATGGGCGTCCTCGGGGTGCGCCACGGTCCGACACCAACCGTCCCCGCGACCCGCCGTCTCTGCAGATGGCGCGGACACGGTCACCGCCTTCTGCGCTTGGGATGGTGATTACGAACGCTGTCGTCTCCCGCGGACGGGGCCGCAGTGGTCTCCCATGCCGCATCGAGGCGTATCTTGGCTTGGAGGCACGTGTATCCGAGTGCCGGCGCGTTTTCTATGCGCTGGCAAACATCCTGGTGCAGCTCGAAGGATGGGGACATCTCCCGCCAGAATCCGACTTCTGGCGGCAGGGCGTCCCTCTGCCTCATGGGCTCCGCAACGCCGCAGACCAGTTCGAGCTTGAGCTTGCCCGCCGCCTCCCGTCGGCGGCATGGGCGGGTCCGCCCATGGCGGAAGCAATGCGACGCGACCTGGTCATTTCACTCCCTCTTCCCGCTGCGGCTGAGGGGTGGCCCGGGGCTCGCGCGCTACAACGCCGGCACCGACTCCGACTCCGATTCCGACCTCGTCGACGAGTGCTTCGATTTCGGGGGCTACGACCCGGCACGAGAGTGCTGCATGGTCAGTAGCGCCGAGGGCCGCGTTGAGGACTTGAAGGATGGTGACGACGGGGAGAACGACGTCGACCCGGCTGGCCCCGGCAGGAGCCGCGGGGGCGAACCGTGACGTCGTCATGGCTGAGGCAATTGCCGCGGCCGCGCACGACCACGACATCTGCCAGCTCCTCGCACGAGAGCGGGAGCTGCAGGACCACGAACAGCTCCTGCGAATGGAGCGCGAAGTCATCAAGCGGGAGCTGACGCAACGTCGGAACCAGGCGCAAGCCAGGGCCCGGCAAGTTCAGCAACAGATCCTCGAGGACCGAGGAGGGGGTCTCCCGCGCTTCCCGCGGGCGAGCCAGAACATTGCCGCGGCGACGGCACTCCTGCGAAGGATGCAGCCGCCGCCGACCCCAGAGGAGCAGCACGACCGGAAGGAACTCGAGAGCCTTCTCCGACTCGCGGTGGACCAGCAAGCCGAGAGCTCCCTGTCTCAGCGACGGGGGCATAGCTCCGGTGCGCCTGCCACGAGTGACCGCGACGGCGAGGCCTCAGTCCAGCAGACCCCACCTGCGGGAGGGCGGAACCTGCCGTCCATCCACCAGCGCATCGGCAACATCAAGGACGCACGTGTGGTGCTCGAAGCGCGACGACGCGCACAAGGAGACGACCGGCAACCTCGGCCGGTCAACCACGGCTACTCCACACGTCGCGGAGGCCGGTACGACCCCGAGGAGGACCGGAGCCCGGGCCCGATGCCCGTGGGTCCCTGGGCATTCGGTGAAGACATCTTGCGCGCACCGGTCCCCCAGCAGTACCGTGCGCCGAGTAACATCACCAAATACTCCGGCGACTCGAATCCGGCCACGTGGCCGGAGGACTACCGGCTGGCCTACCAAGCCGGTGGCGCGGACGATGACTTGTTCATCATCCGCAACCTGCCACTCTACCTCACCGCCTCCACCCGCGCCTGGTTGCAGCACCTCCCGACAGGATGCATCCAATGTTGGGCGGATATCAGGGAGATCTTCGAAGGAAACTTCCAAGGGACCTACGAGCGACCCGGGAACTCCTGGGACCTCCGCAGCTGCAAGCAGAAGCCCAACGAGTCGCTGCGAGAGTACATCCGGCGCTTCTCCAGGATGCGCAACTCCCTCCCCAACGTCGTCGACGCCGACGCCATCAGCGCGTTCCTGACCGGAACCAGGAACAAGTCGCTGGTCCACAAGTTGGGGCGCTAGTGCCCCTCGACCACCAAGGAACTGCTGGACATCGCCACCAGTCACGTCTCCGGGGAGGATGCAGTCGGAGCTCTCTTCGAGCGCCCGGCTGGAAAGGCCAAGAGGACGGACGCGACTAGCGTCGCGAGTCCGTCTGCCCAGTCGGGGAAGAAGAAGAAGAAGGGCAACCTCCTACGGCATGAGGCATCCCTCGTGGCGGCCGTCGAGCGTAAGCCCAAGTCGAAGGCCAAAAACGAGGCGATGCCTGACCACTTCGAGAAGCTACTCGAGGGGCCATGCCCAAACCACCCATTCCCTGTCAAGCATTTGTACAAGGATTGCGGCCTCATGCGCAAGTTCCTCGCCGGAACACCCAAGAGGCATGACGCGAAGTCGTCCGACCCCAAGGGAGGAGAAGGCGACGGGGAACCCGATGGTCCATTCCACGAGACCAACACAGTCCTTATGATCTTCAGCGGACTGGATTCTTGCCTGCCCAAGCGACGGCAGAAGGTGGAGCGCCGGGAGGTGTACGCCGCAGAGCCGGCGGCCCCGGAGTTCCTCAAGTGGTCGGACACCGCGGTCACCTTCGACCTCTCCGACCACCCCGACCGAGTCCATCGGCCGGGACGCTACCCACTTGTCGTCGACCCCATCGCCTCAACATCTTGTATGCCGAGACCCTCGACGTCATGGGAATCGACCGCAAGAGAGTCCGACCCACGGGGGCTCCATTCCACGGGATTGTCCCCGGAAAGCAAGTGGTTCCTCTCAGGCAGATCGACCTGCCCGTAACCTTTGGCAGGCCCGGGAACTTCCGCACCGAGACCCTCACCTTCGAGGTGGCGGACTTCCCGGGCGCGTATCACGCCGTTCTGGGGCGCCCGTGCTACGCGAAGTTCATAGCCGTCCCGAACTACAACTACCTCAAGCTCAAGATGCCGGGGCCCAAAGGAGTCATCACTGTCAGCACCTCCATACAGAGGGCGTATGAGGTCGACCTCAAGAACTGCAACCTCGCCACCGCTCTAGCCCACAAGGAGGAGCTGCTGACCGTCGATCAGGTGGAGGGAGCTGACGCGTCGGACACGAAGAAGACGACGGGCTCCTTCGACCCCGACCACGACACCAAGCTGATCCCGCTCAACCCTTCTGACCCCAACAGCAAGGTGGTGCTGATTAGGGCCAAGCTCTCAGACAAATAGGACATCTTCGCGTGGAAGCCTTCCGACATGCCGGGCATTCCTAGGGAGGTCGCCGAGCACTCACTCTGCATCAAGCCGGGCTCTCGGCCCGTCAAGCAACATCTCCGCCGCTTCGACAAGAAAAAGCACAAGGCCATCGGTGAGAAAATAGCTAAACTCCTAGCAGCAGGTTTTCTTAAGGAAGTGTATCACCCTGATTGGCTAGCTAATCCTATACTTGTCCGTAAGAAGAACGGTAAATGGAGAATGTGTGTTGACTACACGAATCTCAATAAGGCGTGCCCAAAGGATCCTTTTCCCTTGCCGCGCATCGACCCAATTGTAGACTCGACAGCAGGGTGCGAAACCCTCGGTTTTCTCGACGCTTACTCAGGTTACCACCAAATCCCGATGAAAGAGTCGGACCAACTCGCGACGTCGTTCATAACACCTTTCGGTGCATACTGCTTCGTCACCATGCCCTTCAGACTCAAAAACACCGGGGCAACGTACCAGCGATGCATGACGAAATGCTTCGGAGACCTCATCGGCTAGGTCGTAGAGGCGTATGTGGACGACATCGTAGTCAAGTCCAAACACACCGACCATCTAGTTTCCGACCTTGCCAAGGTCTTCGACCGACTAAGGGCGAACGGAGTCAAGCTGAACCCGGAGAAGTGCGTCTTCGGCGATCCCAAGGGCATGTTGCTCGGATTCTGCGTGTCCGAGTGAGGTATCGAGGCGAATCCCGACAAGATCGACGCCATCTTCAAGATGGGGCCAATCCAAAACGTCAAGGGAGTCCAGCGAGTCATGGGCTGCCTTGCGGCGCTAAGTCAATTCATCTCGCGACTCGGCGAGCGAGGTTTACCGCTATATCATCTCCTGAAGAAGTCCGACCACTTTGAATGGATGACGGAGGCTCAAGTGGCAATGGATGATCTCAAATCCACGCTCACCAGCCCACCAATCCTGACCGCCCCGACCCCGGGGGAGACGCTCTTGCTCTACATATCTGCTACGACGCAGGTGGTGAGCACGGCGCTGGTCGTGGAACGAAGTGAACCTGGGCACGCGCTCAAAGTTCAACGGCCTGTGTACTTCATCAGCGAGGTCCTTTCCGACACCAAAACGCGCTGGATCCAGATCCAGAAGATGATTTACGCGGTCGTTATCACCAGGCGCAAGCTGCGCCATTACTTCGACGCCCACCACGTGGCCGTCGTGACCTCCTTTCCTCTCGGCGAAGTCCTCAGAAACAAGGAGTCATCTAACAAGATTGTGAAATGGGCAATCGAGCTCATAAGGCAAGACCTCGAGTTCGTCCCTCAGACAGCGATCAAGTCTCACGCGCTCACGGAGTTCGTCGCTGAGTGGACCGAGGTCCAGCTTCCGGCTGCTCCAGTCGAGCGGGAGTGCTGGAAGATGTACTTCGATGGTTCCCTCACGAAAAAGGGAGCCGGGGGAGGATGGGTACTCGTCTCGCCACTCAAAGTGCGGATGAGGTACGCCGTCCGACTCAACTTCCGAGCCTCACACAACGTCGCCGAGTACGAGGCTTTGGTCAACGGTGTCAAAGCCGCGATCGAGCTCGGCGTCAAGAGGCTGGAGGTCTTCGGGGATTCGCAGCTCGTCGTGGACCAGGTCCGTAACGAGTCGAACTGCGTTAATCCGAAGATGGCAGCGTATTGCGCCAAGGTTCGACGTCTCGATGAGAAGTTCGACGGCTTCGAGATTTCTCACTTGCCACAGTCGCAAAACGAGGCAGCCGACATTTTGGCCAAGCTGGCCTCGAATCGGGAGCCAGTCCTGTCCGGGATCGTCGCCAGCGACCTCAACAAGCCCTCCATCAAGGAGTCACCCGACCGACGAGAGGAGGTCGGAGCAGAGTCGGCCGACCCGATCCAGGGCCCGACCCCCGACCCGCCTCGCGTCGAGTCGGACGATCGCGCGGCATTCGTCATCACTTCAATCGACGAAGACGAGGGGGGCCGAGGACCAGAGCCCGACTCCTCGCCAAACGACTGGACGCGGCCATACCTTGATTGCTTGCTGAAGAAACAACTTCCCGCAGACTCGACCGAAGCCAAGCGAATTGCACGCCGAGCCGAGTCGTTCATTGTCGTGGGAGGCGAGCTCTTCAAAAAGGGTCACTCCGGCATCTTGCAGCGCTGCATACCGCTCGACCACGGGAGGCAGCTGCTGCGCGACATTCATGAAGGCGCTTGCGGTCACCACACCGCCCCTCGCAGCCTAGTCGGCAACGCCTTCCGTCATGATTTCTACTGGCCAACGGCGGTAGGTGACGCGGAGAAAATAGTGCGCGCCTGCGAAGGGTGCTAGTATTACGCTCGACAGACTCACTTGCCAGCGCAGGCCCTGCAGACGATCCCCCTGACCTGGCCTTTTGCCGTCGGGGACTCGACCTCGTTGGCCCCTTGAAAAAGCGCCCGGGGGCTACACCCACCTGCTTGTGGCAATTGATAAATTCTCAAAGTGGATCGAGGCCCGACCCCTCGCCACGATAAGATCGGCCCGAGCAGTGACCTTCTTCCGAGACATCGCCTATCGATTCGGGGTGCCCAACTCCATCATCACGGACAATGGATCGCAGTTCACCGGCCAAGAATTCTTGGAGTTCTGCGACGACCACAACATCAGGGTCGATTGGGCAGCCGTGGCGCACCCCCGAACGAACGGGCAGGTCGAACGTGCCAACGGCATGGTCCTGCAAGGCCGATGGGTGCAGGAGCTCCCCTCAGTGCTTTGGAGTCTGCGAATGACCCCAAGCCGCGCAACCGGTCACACCCCTTTCTTCATGATCTATGGGGCCGAGGCGGTGTTGCCGACCGACCTCGAATATGGGGCTCCCGAAGTCCAAGCTTTCTGGGAAGAGAACAACAAGCAGTTCCTCGAAGACGCGCTTGACCAAATCGACGAGGATCGGGAAGTCGCGCTCTTGCACGCGACGAAGTATCAGCAAGCATTACGGTGATACCATGGACGGCGAGTCCGCGGGCGAGCTTTCAGTGTGGGCGACCTCGTCCTCCGACTCGTGCAGACCAACAAGGACCGCCACAAGTTGTCAGCACCCTAGGAGGGACCCTTCATAATCTCGGAAGTACTCTGACCCGGCACCTACAAGCTGATGGACTCGGAAGGCCAACAGATCAAGAACGCGTGGAACATCGAACAGCTACGTCGTTTCTACCCTTAACGCTTTCCCTACTCTCTCCTTTTCCCTTACGAGAAACAAGAATGTGCTTTTTCTTTCTTCTTACGCTGAGAGCAGCCGCCAGGTCCGACCCCCCCCCCCCCCACTTGGGGGCTCCACCCGGCGGGTGTGGTGGCAACACCACGCGAGTCCCAAGTACAGGACAGTGACACCCCAGTGAGAACAACGCAATCTCGCTGGGGATCGAGTCTGACTCCCTGTACAAAGGATTCGCGCTCCGACCCCTCAATGCACACGTTGTCGCTTTGAGATGAAGAGCAGTGGATCGCGGCCTTGGGACCGACTGCCCGGTTCAACGGCACCTAACACCCCAGCGGCTAAGGACGGCCTAAACAGTCGGAGTCGAAAAAGTAAAAGCTGTGGCGCGGATGAGGGATAAAACAAAAAATAACTTAAAAAACATCCATCACACGTTCTTAACGTTTACAATTATTGTCTGTTCTGAAATAAAAAAGACAAAAAGGCCCTCGGGGGCTCGACCGCGCTAACTAATGTCCACCTTCTTCTTCCCCAGTCGGAGCGGCGCGGCGTGGAAGGAACCCATCCTTAAGCTCTTTCAGGAAACGCTCAGCGCTGGGTCTCACCTCCTCCTCGAGTGCCACTAGGGTCGCTGGAGAATTCCCCTCAGCGAAGCCTTCGCTCATGCGCACCACCTCGGTTGCGATGTCGAAGTGGGAGCGGAAGACCGTGAGGGTCGCACGAATGCCCGTCCCCATCGCTTCCTCCTCCAAGGCCCGCACATGGTTCGGCAGGTTGAGCACCTGCTGCGCCGGCTCACTGGCTTCGCCCGTCATCTTCATCCCGACCTGGGCGCACGAAGAAATAAGGTCGAGGCGGAGCCGACTGAGTTGCTCCACCAAAGCCTGCGACTTTGACAGCTTCCCCTCGAGATCTAGACAAAAAGGAGATGGAGGTGAGAAACAAGGGAAAAACAAGGAGAAGGGATGAGCGCAAGCCACTTACCAGTATTCTTGCTACGAAGCGCAATTGCCTCGTTGGCAAGGTCGGCAAGGGAAGCTTCGGCCTCCACCTTCCTCTTCCTCTCCACGTCCGCTTGGGCCGCGGAAGCCTCCGCCAACTGCCCGGCCGCCTCAGCCCACTTTCGGGACGCCTCGGCCGATTATTCGGCGTCGTCGGCACGCTTGCGCAGCGCGACCACCTCCTTACGGAGATCAGCGATCACCGCCTCCACCTCGCTGGCTTGTCGAGCGACAGCGCTAAGGTCGGAAGCCTACTTATCCAGTCGCTCCTTCTACAGGCGTAGCTGGTCCGACTTGAGTTTGTTGTTCATCAGCACAGCCTGCGCTAGACATAATGCACCAAGTCAACCACGATCAAACAAAGACAGAGAGAAAAAAGAGGAAAAGGCTCGAGGAAGAAATAGCCAAACTTCGAAGGGAGTCCGCAGCGCGTCCATCACATGGAGGGCCGACCCCATAGCATCATAGGCGGTGCGGACGCCCCAGTAGGCCTGGCCGCACTCGCCCTCTGCCTGCACCCACAGCTCCCGGATCCCGGAGTCGGCCGCCGAGAACGAGACGCCCTCAGAGTCGACCGTGAAGTCAGGACCCCACTCGGACGACACCAAGGCACTCGCCGGCTCCAGGGGCCGAGGCAATTGAGAAGCCCTTCCTTGAGCTCCGGGTCCAACAGAGCGTCGCGCCGCAGCCACGATGACCTGGGTCAAGGTCCCCTCTGGCGGAGACCGTGCTTCGGTCTCAGTATGACCAGCACGCCCAGCAGCAGCAGCAGCGTCCCTCGTCGGCGAGGCAACGGGCGGGTCGGAAGGCCGGGCGCCATCATCGCCCGACACGACACCGCCATCCAAGCCCCCCCGCGGACGACGAGGGTCCCTTCTCGACAGCATCACAACCGCTCGAGGTCGACTCGCGTGCCTGCACGCGCAACGCCTTTGCAGGCATGAAGCGAGGAAGGCCCCGACCCCCCAATCGCCTGCACATACGGATTGATTTTGTCAGTAACACACGAATCAAAAAACACTGAAACAATGCAGAAGAACTCTTACCTAGCCTTGGTGCCGATGCGTAAGTAACGCTCCTCCGCCGAGGACGCGCTGGCCGGACGATCTCGCTTACGGCCAGACCGAGACTCCTTATCGCGAACTTTCATCCACGGAACGGCGCTTGGCTTCGGTCCCGTCGCAACCTCGACTAGTGACGACTCCGGGGGCGACGTTGCCACGTCGGAGGTCAGCGTCGCCCCGCTCGTTCGCGGCGACGCATCATGCGCCCCTATAGCACCGACATCGCCAGTCGCCACTTTTGGGGTGACGTCACCCACCGCGGGCGACGCGTCCAGATGAGTCGCCTGACCCGAATGCGATGAGCCCTCGCCAGATCTGTCATGGAGAAGAGCCTTCTCCATTTCGTACCATTCCTCCTCGGTACGAGGGCCCTGCACCTCTGAATCGCCTCCTCCGCCTCCACTCGACCCAAGGCGAACGGGGGCTGTGAAGAAATCATCGTCCTGACTCTCAAAGTCATCCTCATCCTCACCGCCCGACCCGAGCCATTCTCCGACTCCGACTCAGAGTCATCCTGGGACCCACCTTGCGCTCCTGGCTTTCGCCTGGCAGTCTGCTTTAGCAGTTGGGCCTGCTTCTTGGCGTTCATGGCGTTCTTGGCCGCTGCCGCTCATTTGCCTCGCGATTTAGAGCCCGCTGCGTAGCGTCCTCGGGAAGTCCTCCTGGCCGAGATTTGCAGCCGGAGAACTCAGGCTGAAAAAAGAACCAAGATCTTGCTGCAATGGTTCAGGGTGAGTCCAGATGGATGAATTTTGGCCTTTTCTCCATCGCGTGTGATTATGCGATGAACGTAGATTTGTCGGAGGGATATCTTGCTTGGGCTTTGGCCAAGGAGTCCCCCTTTGGGTCCTAATGATTTATCTTGGTGCTTTGGCCCAATTTGGATAGGTTTTGTATCCCTTTTTGTGTATGTCTTCCTCGGCTGCCGATGCTGATTTCTCGGAGTGATGAATTATCAGCATCGTGATGTATTTTCTCTTATTTTCATATGGATTGCACCTGCACTCACAAATATACCAAGACTAGTGGAATTTGTTACAAATAAGCCCTATGTCTACTCTTGGTGTTGGATGTTGATTAGAAAGTGCAAATGTTTGACGGTAAAAGATATGCTTTAAAGACCGTCAACAGGGGTGCCACACATGCCGTCGGTTCCAGGGCAGCAGTAGAGAGAGGAGAGCAGCGGGATCCATGGCACCTCAGATCCGTCGTCGTCTCAGCCACAAAAGGGAAGGAAGGGGAGGGGCTCCCAATTTTGTCAGCCAAGAGGAGGGGTAGACGTCATGGATGCCGGAGCGGTGACGGCAAGAGTGCGTGGGAGAGGGAAAACATGTGGGGCCCATGCCAACTATGATTTAGAGACATGAAGTAGCATTATGTAAAGAAATGGGTGGGGTTTTTGATTTGGGGCCTGAACAGATATAAGGCCCCTGTAGGGTCTTTTGCTGGAGATGTCCTTGTGACATCCTGGCCCATGGCTTAACATGATTGATAGAATACTCATACCAACAAGTTACAATTTCTTTTTCGAAAGCTCATATCGAAACAACTCCGAGGTTAAGCGTGCTTGGCCTGGAGCAATTTCGGGATGGGTGACCAATCGGATAATTCTTCCCGGGTGCGCACGAGTTAGGACAAAATGCACAGAAAAGACTTGTGTCAATTGTGTTGGTCTGTGAGGAAAGTATCGAGGTTCTACAGAGCTGCAAGGTGTAAGCGGGTCCTGCCCATAGGGTCGGGACGCTACAGTGGTATCAGAGGCAATGCGGTTTCACGGGCGCGTGTGGGCGCAGTTGCGCAAGCATGATGCGTATGGCTAGTGTGGGTCTAGAGTGGTCACCCAACATGGTAAATGAGCTGGCACTGGACGCGAGAGGGGACGTTCCTGGCTTGGGTTGACCGACGAGAACGTCGGTCTTCTAAGGGGGTGAGTATTTGACATCATGGCTCATGGCTTAATAGGATTGATAGAATACTCATACCAACAAGTTGCAATTTTTTTTCCCGGAAGCTCATCTCGAAACAATTTCGAGGCTAGTGAGGACAAAGTGCATAGAAAAAAATTATGTTAATTGTGACAAAGTCAGAGCTGACTCTCGTGGTTTCACGAGCTGTTATGGGTCAGTTGAGAAGGATACGGTCTCGTACGGACGCAGGTGCGTATGCATGGCGCGTGCGTGGCACGGCATGGTACGTATTGCTGCTAACTGGACGTGCGGAATGTATGCCAGTACTGGATGTACGGACGTGGCCAAAAGAGACGATCCGGTACATCTATCACCTCGAAGTAAATTGGCCCGCTGCTCGACAAGGACCTCGAGTTCTAAAGAGGGGAGGTTGTGAAATCTTAGCCCAGGCCATAGTAGAATGTGGCCCATGGAAGATGGTGTTCTGGCTTGTTGTAGCCAGCAGAATAGTCCCATATTGCTTGGCAAGGTAGAGCGTGACCGTCTTAAATATCCAGTCTAGAGTGCGGTAGAAATCGGGTTAACCCTTTTGCACGAAGCGATGACGAAAACGTAAAAGTTGCTACTGTGAAGTGAAGCCCGCATTGAAGGCGTATGGGTCTAGAGACGTACTCTGAGCTGAGGTGTTACAGTTCTTAGATATATTTCACAACTTTACTATAATAATTGGTTTAAAAAAAACTTTACTATAATAATTAGAAACCTAAACGCTTTGTCTCGACCGACCGCCAACGCTGGGACGCCCGAGTGGCCAGAGCCGGAGGGCTCCGGGAGCTTCGCTCCTGTCGGCCCGGGATCGAGTCCCAGCTGCGGCACGGGCGCTGCAGTGAACAGTGCCAGAAATGGTACTGTTCATTGCAGTGTAAAAAAATCCCCTCGCCCTCCTCGGATCAAAGCACATGGTAAAGACTCGCGCCGGAGCTCACAACGGCCTGCTGAGTCCCTGTGTAAGGTCGGGGAGGGGGTTCGGGGGTTTTCTCGGCCTGCGTGAGAAGGCTCTTCTTCTTAAGCAAATGCCGTCGGGGGCGGTCTTACCCCCGGCAGGTCGAGTTTTTTTTTTTTTGTCTCGACCGACCACAGGATCTCTCGATGCTGCACATGAGTGGTCCTCTTTCTCTCGTACATCGAAGAATGCCTCAAAGCTAACTAAATACATGAACGAATATGTCCTCTTATTCTTGATCTGTATATGAGATTTCCTATAAATGTCATATGATAATTTTTTTATCCTTATGCATTATGCCTATGTGTTGTAATGTGTTTGACTGGTCAGATCTTGACGTGGCAGCTTGATGAAATACTTTAAATAGTAAGGCTAGCCATTCATCTCGTCGATGTCCTTGTGTGTCTGCGCCACATGTTTTTGTTCACGGAGAGAAACAACTCGAAATGGTCGTCATATGGCACCTTGCTTACAGTTTTATCTAAAAGCATAACAACAGTTTTTCATATGAGGTAAAAACGATCTCTTTTTAACTTCAGCAATCTACCATCTCCTTTTGAATGCTTACTTGCAAAAGCATCTCCAAAAAAAACCCCATAAACCTTCCTTAAATCAAAATATTAGGATTCAATCAAAAATACAATCTCCAACAAGTCCTCAAAACCACCCCCTGTTTATTCATAGCCCTAAACTCCCTTCATATGTAGCTACAAAAAGGAGAAGAATTAGGGATCTCATTTTTTGTTTTTCCTTTGAAATTAATGTTTTTGTGGCCCCAAATGCTGATGTGGCCCAATCAAAAGTGTTTTAATCCACTTTTAGGGAAGGACTGTTGGAGGAGGAAAGAAAAATTGCCCCTCATAATTGTTTGGTTGCTCCCAAAAATAAGTTTATGAGGCTAATTTTATAGGAGTCTCTTGGAGATGCTCTAACGATCCAGACAACTTATTTCTTGCTAATTTGTATTGTTAGTTCAGTCGACATGATTATCATTCGTTTCCTTACTCTTTCTAAAATAAAATCAAGGGTAAAAGACAGGGTTCGTGCCTGAAAAGCACGTGTGGAGTATGGCACGGCAACGCCGCACAAGTTTTCTAGTGTAGTAATTACTAAAATTTTACATAGTACATACAACTTTAAGAAAAAATGCACAATCCTTATACGATAATATTGCACAATTATCTAGAACTTGGAAAGTATAGTAGTAACAGAATATACAAAGCAACACGTGAAACAGAGAAATATCTTCCTCTCTGAAGCACTTGATTTATGATAAGAGTGAAATCATTTTCCCGGTTTCCATCCAAGATGTAACGTCTTGATAGCATGCAATTTCCCGGCTGCTTCTTTCATAGTCGCTCGTTCGTTTGGTAATGGATGTGCGCAGGAAAGTGCAACTTGCAGCAATGAAGCTAAGCATTGTTGTACAACGCTTTCTGGTACGGTCTTTGCTTGTGTCAAGTCTTTGCACTCTTCTATGAGATGAGAATCGATGACATCGTATATTTGGTGCACAAAGTTGCGCTCCACAAAATTCACAAGGTCGAGTCCGTCCACAAACATAGGATCTGTTGGTCTCTTGCCTGTCATCATTTCAAGTAGTACTATCCCAAAACTATAAGCATCACCGGAAGTTGATAAATGGCCACCTTGAGCGTACTCTAAAGAGAGATACGTTAGGAGAATTAGTCCTGGCAATAAAAAATGGTTGCGTTGTACAAACTATGAATATAGGGAAGTATCATCAAAAGAATACCTGGAGCAATATAACCTATGGTCCCCTTCACACCGATTGAACTAATTAAACCTGGCGATGTCAAGCGAGAATCGACATAAAACCTCGCGATGCCGAAGTCTCCCAAAAGAGCAGTCATGTCGTTGTCCAAAAGAATGTTGCTGGGCTTCAGATCACAGTGTACAATGGGCCTTCCGCAATCATGATGTAGATAGTCCAGTGCATCAGCTATATTAGCGGCGATGCTTATTGTCTGAGTTAGGCCTAGACGTTTTGTAGCTTTGGCACCCCCTTTGTGATGTAGCCACGAGTCTAGGTTGCCATTAGGCATTAATTCATAAACTAAAGCTTTGAAAACATTGCCTGTATTGTCTACTGTCGAGCATGCAGTTATGATGGGAAGAAGATTTCGATGTTGAATGCTTCTCAATGCTTCACATTCTGCCATGAAGCTTCTCTCCGCACCTCGCATCTCCAGGTTGAAAACCTTCACTGCCACTTCTAGCTCTGATTCCTTTATGGTCCCCCTATACACTGAACCAAAGCTTCCTTTCCCAACAAGGTTTGCTTCAGAGAAATTCTTTGTGGCTTGGGCCAGATCATTGTAAGAAACTTTGAGTAAATTCTCACCAAAAGAGGTCAATTCTAGATATTTTCTTCTCGGCATCTTCTTCGCAAGGATTAAAAAGTATATCAACAGTGAGAGTGACATGAAGCCAAATATTGGTATCAACACTCTAACCAAATAATATTGTATGCTGATTTTTCGAGAAGTGGTTGGACATGAGGACGCGTGGAGATCGCCGACTCCACCACATAGGCCCCAATTTTCCTCAAGTGAAACGGCAGTAGCATTTTTGAAAACCCCCTCTGTTGGTATTGGGCCTCGGAGATGATTATACGAAAGATCCAGCTCACCAAGCAGAGATAGATCACCTAAAATAGTTGGGATGCTTCCTGATAAGCTGTTATGTGAAAGATTGAGCACGCTCAAACTGTCTAATTTGCCGAAGGAGGCTGGAATGCTCCCTGTGAGTAAGTTTTTGTCCATTCGGATGTCTGTTAAGCGCTGGCACTGGCCCAACGTATCAGGAATTTCTCCAGTAAGCTTATTTGATGAAAGCTGTATGTTGAAGAGTTGTTCAAGGTTGCCAACCTCTGGAGGAATGTTTCCTTGGAGATTGTTGTAGCTGATGTTTAAGCTTACGAGTGCTTTAAGGTTTCCGATGATGTGTGGTATGGAACTTTCAAAGTTGTTATCGTCCAAAAAGAGATGCGCCAAGTTTGTAAGATTTCCAATAGAGGGTGGAATAGGCCCGTTGAAGTTATTCTGCCGAAGATATAAAGATTGCAGGTTTTTAAGGCTTCCAATCCATTGGCCGATGGTACCGGTCAGACTGTTTTCATCCAGTGTCAGCTGAAGTAACGCGGACAGGTTCCCTATACTCGGTGGAACTATACCCGATAATTTATTTCCACCCATTAAAAGGTATTGAAGGCTAGGCGGTAGGCTACCAACTGAATTTGGTATGGCTCCCTGTAGCTGATTGTTTGATAGTCCTAGTACTTGTAGAGCATTGCAGCTTCCTAACGCATGAAAGAACTCCCAACTTTCGCTATCTTTTGCTTCAAGCATGTTTGCCTCTAGGTCCAGATTGGATAAAGCCGAAAGCTTTCCAAAGCTGCTAGGGATTGCGCCATTGAGATTGTTAACTTGTAAAACTACGGTGTTTAGCATTGAAGCATTACCTATGGAATCTGGAATGTGACCTTCCAGCATGTTGTGGCCCAATAAGAGTATTTGGAGATTATTGAGGCGATCACCCATGTTATTTGGTAGGCTGTTACTTAGCTGATTTGCACGCAATTCTAGTTTTTGAAGAGAAGACAAATTAAAAAGGCTTTCAGGGATACTACCTGACAGCCTGTTTACCCCAAGTGCCAGGATAGAAATTTTTGAAAATTGACCAAATTCATTAGGAATGCTTCCTTCAAGTTGATTGTTAGCAAGATGGAGTGTTTGTAAATTCGTGATGTTACCCATTGTCGAGGGGATGGTCCCAGTGAGATTATTGTGGGAAAGGCCAACATAAACTAGATTGGTAAGGATACCTATCTCCTGAGGAATTGCACCCTTTAACAAGTTTGTATAGAGATGTATTTGCTTGAGGCTGGAACAATTTGAGAGCGAGCTTGGAATAATCCCATCTAGTGAGTTGTAGCTGAGATTAAGGATTTCCATTTTCTGGAGATTGTTGAGATGAGGTATCTGACCAAAGAACTGATTACTGGACAGGTCAAGTCTATGAAGGAACGTCAGGTTTCCAACAGAAGCGGCAATCGGGCCTGACAAGCCTTGGTCGGCAAGGTTCAGTGCCGTGACTCGCCCGTGGTTACATGTGACACCTCTCCACTTGCAGTAGGGGGTGCTAGTGTTCCACGAGCTCAAGGCTCCCGTAGGATCGTTGGTGATTGCTCTGAAATCAAGCAACGCGAGCATGTCTGTGCTATTCTCGGGGACGTTGGAGCAATGGATGTTGCCAACTCCATGAGTTATTAGCAACAATGCTAGTAGCATAATCATGGTGAGTTTCACCGGCTGATTCTCAAACTAAAGGCCCTCGTTACCTGCAAAACACGCAGTAAACATTCGGTATGCTATTTGAACTGGTCGATTGAGTTACTTTGTGCCAACACTTCCCCTCTAACCATACATTTCATCCAGGATTGTGTAAATGGAACCCACTCAACCGTTAAAAAACACATGTTTTAACTTTCAGTTGTGCAAATTTCACTAGCCATAGTAAATTTGACAAGTGTGACAGCAGCGTACAAACATAAAGAATTGATAGATAATGAAAGAATCGAATCAGGTGGAGACAGAACAGCGCACCTCTGCTTGGCTGGACAGCTGAAGCGTACAGCGAGGCAGCTTCCTTCTTGCTTTTGGCGTATGGTGGTGTATGAACTAGGCTTGGATGCTCAGCTGATGGAGGCCCCGGGGGTTTAAAAACAGTTTTACAGTACCATTGTAGCCACACGCATTATCACTCACACCTTACCTTATCTTGACCGCTGTTGCAGCGAAGACTCCCGAGTCCGTCAAATTCGCCAGTTACTGTCACTTTTCAGCTTCCATCGTTGTTCTTTGAGCTTGACCATATTGTTGTCATGGACAGCCACGAATCACATATACTTTTCAGCAGGACCCGGACAGAGAAATTCTGGGCTGATGTTCGACCTGTTTCGTGCGGTTTCGAAGCTGACAAAAGGCACTTCACGGAATGGTTTACCATTACATGATTCTCAAATCCAAATCAGATCTGGATTTTGCGATGGCTTCGCTTCCAGAATTTGTTTCTGTGGACATAATTCGATCATCATTTTCCTTTGACAGGATTGCGGGTCAAGTCAAATTGTTTGTATCCGATCTGGACAAAGAATAGTCTGTACAGAGCCGTGCTTCACTCGGTTTTACCAGTGATGAAACCCCAGAGAAAAATGTGACCGGGTCTAGCTCTAAATTTATTGGGGTCCAAAGCTGCAAATTATCTTCTCAAATGGTGGGGTTAACAACCTTTGTCAGCTCACCCTGATGACTCCATGTAGATTCACCCTCTTGGGTTTTAGTGTTTTACTATGGTGAGTGTACTTCGAAATGGAGGAATATCTGTCGTCACCCGATTGAACGGGGTGTTCGGCAGATATTTGGATCGTGGGAGCAAAGTGGTTAGCGAGATCAATCTAAGAACACGCAGAGGGTTTATACTGGTTCAGACCTCCCGAAGTATAAAAACCCTACGTCCAGTGCGATCTTGTATAATGTGGCAGCCTTTGCGTTAGGGTTTCGCAAGGTGCCAGATAGATTTCCCCGTAGGGGTTACATGAATATTTATAGGCTAGTTACCGTCTATCAGAGTCCTTCCTAAACTACAATGTTCCTTCTCCGATTCTAACAAGGAGATCATAACCTTCCCGTACACCATGCCGTGCAAGACAAGTCTTCGGAAAAGTCTTAAAATAAGATTCGAAATATCTGGAAACTAGAGCTACGACATAAGCCCCTGAACATATCACTTGGCATCCTCATTTTCAGATGAGAATATGACGAGGGATATGTTCTGCCGTCAACCTAGGATCCAGATGTACCGAGCTATCTTCATTTATCAACCACCATCTTCGGAAAATAAGATCTTCGGAACAAGTGCCTTCGGGATTCCGAACACCAGAACCTTGGTCCACCTTCTCCTATTCTCTCCGAAGAACCTCCCAAGAATTAAAAAAGGGACCTTGACTTGACGAGTCAAAATTTGTCTTTACTATCTGACCAATCTAACGGAATCTTCAGCGATGCGTCACCTCGTCTTCCTGTATTCTTAGAAACTTGCAAAATAATTATTATCCCACTTGACCTTTCGAGTAACTGAAACGCCGCCCCTCAAGACTATAAATCCGGGGGTCCGGTGTTCGTATTTCTTAACGTCACAGTAAATCCGCAAGCGTACGGAGGATACCGTTGTAGCACGTCACCCGTGAGTATTCAAGGGTATTGTTATTTATATTATCCCAAAGGAACGGAGTGCAAATATCTACTACTTTAGCTGGTCCAAGGACATGAAGAAGGATGGTAGGTTTGGGTAGAGAGGATTCCTATGGATGAGGTTCTATTCGGAACAAAGAGGATTAAACACAACAGGGCTGTCACTACCTACCGGCAACCCCCCAACTAGGACATGTGGCACTAGGGCTATTAAGTCCCCAATGCCAGTCTTAGGGTCACGTGACAACAAGGCAATTAAGTCCTCACTGCCAGACCGATTCCAAGAGGTCAATTCCCTAGAACGGAAAGGATTAAGCACAGCAGGGCTATCACCACCTACAGGCAACCCTCTACTAGGACTCGTGACACCAGGGCTATTAAGTCCCTACGCTAGTCCTAAGGTCACGTGACAACAAGGTAATCAAGTCCTCACTGCCAGACCTATTCTAGTTCACAAGAATCAAAGATAAATTCCGCCTCTAAATGCTTACTTGAATAGAACGATGATCTCATAAGCAAGTAAAAGAAGAACTTATACTAGAATAGAAACATACAATCTAAAAGGGGATCAAAAATACTTACTTGTTAATATGATGAACGACGAACGAACGATGAACGAGCGACGAATGATGAACGAACGACGAACGAACGATGAACAATGAATTATCAATAAGTATTCTCCAAGATACAAGATTTGGGCTAAGTCCTCACAAAGGGAGGACTACCCTTCTCTCCTACCCCACTCTCTCCCTACTCTACTAGTATACAAGGGGCTCTAGGCCCTTGGGTGTGGAATGAGGCTCTCCTCCTTGTGTGTCCTTGAGGGGAGGGGGTACCCCTTTATTTATAGACTTGAGTAGGTCGGTTTGGGGTGCCTCCACCGCCTCAACGCATTTATTGCAGGCAGAACCGACATCAGGAAGGCGGTGGCAACTAGCAGGCCAAAGATGGGCCAGAAAGGCCACCAGAACGCGTCGGGCGACGTCCCACGTCGGCCGATGCTGGTGGGCTTTTTCTGGCACGTTCTCCACTTGATTTTGCTTCCAAATGGGCCTGCACTTGGGTACCTAGGTGTTTGCCATTTGTTGAAGTAGTTTGTCACTGTTTGGGGGCCCGGAAGTCCTCGGAAATGGCCCTGATTTGTCGGGGTGTACAATCTGCCCTTTTGGATTGTGTGTCATCTTCATTTAGGCCTTATATCACCTGCATGCATAATTTCACCAAAGCTTGTGGAAATAGTTAGTTTATAAGTCCTATCTCTATGTTTGGTGTTGGATATTGGTTAGAAATTGCAGGTAATTGACGGTCAAAAGTGGTACTTAAGGACCGTCAACAACACCCCCACACTTGAGCCTTTGCTCGTCCTCGAGTGAAGGTGAAGGGATAAGGTAAAACATGACTTCCATTGGTATGATGCTAGCATACAAGTTATTCCAAGCCATACCTGTACCTGTGAACTTTGATGTGGCTATCATGTCATCTTGGGCAGTTGAGGAATGGAACGGTCTTGATTCAAGTCATCAATACTCTTCTGTTGAGTAACTTGGGTTTTTGATAGATTTTCAAAGTAAAAACATAGCTTGTACTCCTCAAATGATATATCTCAAATCGCTCAATGTGTATGATTCCTCACCAAGGCAATGGGTTTGCCTCCTTTCATCCTACTTCTATGTAAGGCTTTATGTGGAGCTTGGTAGGGATAAAAAGGAGCATACTTGCATCACTTATGTTGCAAAGTCAAAGAGTGGATCAAAAGAGAAAACAAGCCATACAATCTGATCAAGAATGTGCATGTGTTTGGATGGGTGCGTGGTAAATGGAATGAGGTGGATACTCCTTGATGCGATGATGTCTCTCTCTTGATTGACTTTTACTTGAGAACATGGCTATCACTTCTTTTCTTTCTTCTCTCTCTTTCCTTTTCTTTTCTCTTTTTTTTCCGATCATGCTCGACATGTTTGAGCAGGTCTTTCTTTATTCATGCTATTATGCATATGAGCACTCTCTCTTTTCTTTTCTTTTTCAACTTCTTTTTTTTATATAGCCATGTCTCTTTTGCCAGAATATTTGGAGAGAGACATCAACAACAAGTGATGAAGTATTTATTTGGTGGATGGACGGATGGAAATGGTGTCGCTAACTTCTAGTGTAGAAGTTTAGCATGTTTTGTGGTGGTGGGGGTGTATGTGCATGTGATCTTGATCAAGAAAGTATGACAAGCATCTCACAAGGGTCACACAATTTGACAAAGCTCAAAGCAATAGCAAGCAGCATTTTTGTAGGGGTTTGCAATGTGATCATTATTTGGCTCTGGTGAGAATATAAGATCATTGAGGAGTGCAAAGCTATAGATTTTAAAATTTTCAAGATAAATTCCCAAGCACTCTTAAACAGAAAAAGCAAGATTCCTCTCATCTAACCATATCACATTCGCCAACAACTTAGATGAACATGAGGTCCTATGATATTGGTGTGTTCACAAGCAACAGGGGTGCGATTTGTCGGGGTGTACAATCTTCCCTTTTGGATTGTGTGTCATCTTCATTTAGGCTTTATATCACCTGCATGCATAATTTCACCAAAGCTTGTGGAAATAGTTAGTTTATAAGTCCTATCTCTATGTTTGGTGTTGGATATTGGTTAGAAATTGCAGGTAATTGACAGTCAAAAGTGGTACTTAAGGACCGTCAACATCCGGCTACTCCAAACATCATCTTCTCCATCAGTTCCACCATGGGGCGCAAGAGATGCGTCAACTTTAGATTTTCCCAATGGCTCAACACCAATTTCACCGACGCATCCGGTTCTTCTTCCTCTGCTCCCTCCAACGAGAGCCCGGCGACTAGCCCTCCTGAGCTTGCTGATCCATCAGCCCCTCCTCCTCCTCCTCCAACAGAGGCGGCGGATTACGGGCTTCCTCCTCCAAGCCCTCCTCCAAATCCAGCAAACATCATCGATCTGGAGGAGGACATCGACGATGAAGAATACGCAAGGCGTCTTCACGTGGCCCTGAACAAAGGGTCACGTGACATCCCCGCCAACGCCGACATCGTCTCCATCGACGACTCCAGCGACGACGAATCTGGCGGTGATGACTCAATGGACATGGATGCCCCTGCAGATCCCATCCCTGCAGGTTCTCCTGCCCCTGTTATTCCTACGAATGACAATTCGGATTTGCCTTCTACCGGTCCTTGACTCTAACATGAGGGGCGTACATATCTCCTCTCGTGTGCCCCTCATCAACAGCGCAAGCGGTGGGGGCACAGAGAACACTTCCTCCGGTGTCATCGGGGCCCCTTCTGAGGACACAGATGAGCAGCGGAACTAGGGATACGAGATATCCCCGTGCTGCTCACACCTGAGCCATGCGTCTCCCTCACCCTTGTCTTCAACCTTTCTGTTAGAGTTAGGTGCTTCCCAAAGCTTCAGATGTAACTTAAATCTTGTAATAGGACCTTCGGATTAATGAATGAAAAGCTGCCTTCAATCCCAAATGTATATGTGTGTTTAATCTTATCTTCGTATTTTTGCATGCTTTATATCCTCTGAGAATGCCTCTTTTATAAGTAAATCCTTCGGGAAATAACCTCTTCGCAATTTAACCTCAATAATGGAATAATCCCTTCAGAGAATACCTCCTTCGGGAAATACTGCTTCAACAATCAACTCTCTTCGGAGAACAACTCTCTTCAGAGAATAAACTTCTTCAGAGAATAACAATCTTCGGAGAATAACAACCTTCGGAGAGCAACAATCTTCGGAGAATGACATAATTTCCGGCGGCAATAATTTTATGCACACTTAACGGAAATATTTCCAAATTTACCATAACAAATCCCTCAAATCTTGGCAACAAAACCGAATAATTTTCAAAATACCAGGAATGTCACGCGAAGTTGCGCTGTCAAGCGCATTTATCGGGCAGCGTTTCCTTCTCTGAGAAGCCAAACAGTCGCGAGAGCCCATAAAACCCAATCGCCACAGTCGTCTTCCTCATTCCGCATCACATTTGCTGCCGCTTAAACCCTAGCTTCACTTCCTCCGCGCGCAAACCCTAGATTGATCCTCATGGCCTCCAATTCACCCGACAGGGCCGCCGCCGCTGCTCACCAAGATCCTGAGCAACAAGATGACTCTACCAGCTCCATCGGCTCCCCAACCAAAGCCCAGCGGATGATGGCCGCCGGCGAGATTCCGGAGTCCATTGATCACTGGAAGCCCGGGGAGATCGATGAAGCATACATCCAGGAGCTGCGGAAGACCGGGTGGATCTCATATTTCGTCATCACTAGAGAGAACAAGGGCAAAATGTGCTTCACCTTCGACACCACCGAAATCCTGGTATTTGAATCTCACATGATCTGCAGCTTCAATCTTCCGCCTTCCAAATTTCTTGAGCGTGTATGCAAGTTCTACAAGATAGAACTTATTCATCTGAAACCCCAAGCTGTTGCCTTGTTGAGTCTTTTCTCCACCCTCTGTGAATGTTGGCTGGGTACTGCTCCTTCTCTTGACTTGTGGCGAGTTTATCATGAACCTTGCTACTATTCTTCTGGGTTAGTGGGTTGTGTATCCTTCAATCGCCGAAGGAATATTATATATCCCCCTTTTGCCTACCGGCGGTCTTGGAGTGGCTACCGGTGGAAGTACTTCCTCATGGATGACTCCGAGAAGCACGACATCAAAGGCAGAGGAGTGCTGCCTTATCACCAAGGATGGATCAAAGATGCACCAGTCAGGGACGAGCGGCTCAAGCGGATGTTCGCCAAAGTTACTGAGCTGGTCACCAAAGGACTGAGGGGTGAACACATCGTGGAAGAATATGTCCGTGGGTGTTTCTTCCCCCTTCAGCATCGGGAGCCCCTAGCCATGTTCGGAGACGGGCCTCGAAACCCGAAGTGGCTTCCTTCCGAAGGTTAAAGTCTGAACCTTGTTTTCATCTTCACATCTGTATCTTGCTAAATCATCTTTTCTTACTGTCTTGAATCTTCTTGTAGTCCAACAAAATACCTGAAGAGGAGGTTAAGAGGCACGTTTGGAGCATTCTCGAGTCTGAGCTGCAGCCCAAGCCCGAAGGCTTCCCGGAACCATACGGCGCCACGAACCCAGCTATCGAGGTGTGTATCTTCATATTTGCTCTGTTATCTTGTCATGCGAATCACTTATCACTTCTTGTGCTTCTAGGACATGTTCGGACCTGATCCTTCTGAAGAGGGCGCGGAAAGCACCATGGTGCTGGACAGCAACAGCAGTGAGAAGGAGCCCAGCGAAGCTCAGAAGAAGAGCATGGCCGAAGCATTCGCGGACGACATCCTCACTGTCCACGAAGGTCAGGTTAGAATTATTCCTTCAATCTCGATATCTTCAATTCATCTTGACTTCGTCAAATTGTCTTCGTACATTTATCTTCAGGAGCATGATGTAGACCATCAGAGTTTGGAGGAGAAGGTGGCAACCGTAAAGGCCACCCTGTGTCCAACGTGCCTCCGAAGCCTCCTCTCCGAAGTCTCCGTCTCCCCCGAAGTCTCGAACCTCTCTGAAGACTCGATCGTCCAAGCCCAGCACTTCGGGAGAAGTTGTTGTGCCGCAGGTGCAGCCACTCCGTCCGAGGAAGAGGAGAGGCCGAACCCCGCTGCTTGCTCCCGTGCCTCCTCCAGTAGAATCTCCACCAGAGCTGCCAGCTACTCGAGGCACCGCTGATCCGGGCAACCAGGTACCTTTGTCAATTGTGTTTGGTACCCTCTTCAGTGGATTCTCGCGCATTTCTCAAGTTCGTGCAACCAGGGTCAAAAGAAGCCAGGTGCCAAAAGGCGTCGGGTACTAGCTGGAGGAGCTGAAGATGTGGCTGACGGATCTGAAGATGTGGAGGCAGCCACAGTAATTGTATCATCGTTGCCAGCAGTCACATTACCTTCGGGTTCTTCTCCTGGGCCCGCAATGTTTAGCAAGATCATGGCAGACGTTCAAGCTGCAGAAGCTTGGACTCTGAAAACTTGCAGGTCCTATGGCTCCAAGGTTCGGGATCTTCAGAAGGAGAATGAACGTCTGAAACTGAAGCTTTCTGAAGCAGCCCCCAGCCCAGTATTGGCAGATAAAGAAGCCAAGATATTAGAGCTAGAAGCAGCTTTAGCAGGGGCCAACAAAGCCTTGGCTGACCTCAAGACAGCTCATGCTTCAGAAGTGAAGGCTCTGCAGGACGCCAATGCTACCTTGACTACTTCGGTTGAGGGTAAGTACTTATGCATTAATTCTTCATAGCCATCTTTTGATCAACAATCTCATTCTCAAATCTCTTCTTCTGCCAGGTTTGAACGACAAGTCCAAAGCTTTGGAGGAGAAGCTGGTGCTCAAAGGCAAGGAGGCGCAACTTCTTCAGCAGCAGGTGTCAACCCTCAAAGCTGAAGAAAGCAAATTGAAGGTGGACAAGGATGATGCTGTGGAAGAAGGATATGCTCGATGCATCTCAGGCAGTGCCTACACCATTGCCTTGTTTCATCATCACCATCCCAATTTGGACCTCGGCCTTCTGGATGTTGGCTTCAAGTGTGATGTAGCTCAGCGTGACACTCTGATGAATCAAGCTCATGATGCCGCTGAAGCCTTCGTGACTTCCCTGAAGCTGATCCCTGAAGCTACTCCTGCTGAAGAAGAAGAATCTGCCGAAGATGATGGGCCTGGTAATGACCAGGAATGATTTGGCTCTTTTGTACAGAGCTTGTAATAAAAACAGTAGTTTCCTGTAATGATAGGGCGAAAGCCCAATTTTTCGAACAATGGGGCAAAGGCCTTTCTTTTGAACAATGCTTTAATGATGATTGGGCGAAGGCCCAAACAATGCTTTAATGCCTGTATGATCCCCCCTGCTTTTCAGTACACAGTTTTAACTGTGTGCAGGAAAGTAGTAAATCAGTAAGGCATGTAGATTGTCCTATTTTATACACATTTTAAGTGTTGTTTTGATCGAACGTGCGACCTGTTTGGGGAGATCCAGCTTATAAAACCAACATGGGGCTAAGGGTCTCCCCCCAAACCTTTTCACAAGGGGGCCATATAACTTATTGTCGGATACCTAAAACTAGGTACCCGCGACTAACTCATTAAGCCACGACGATTGTGAATAAACCTAAGGCCCAGCAGAGGGGCCCTCAGCACGAATCAAGGCTAAAAGGGGTGCGCGGACCCGGAAGCGGGGGCCAAATAAGCCTGACAACCGTAAGGGGCCGCGTCCCGGCCTACGGACAGAAAAGCCCAGCAAGCGAGCAGGCCTCCGCCCCCTCAACCAACGTCCCAACCCCCGGCTCCCGACCCCCGAAGGGTCGGAACGGAACTCCGCCTCGGCCGACCCCCGCGGAGGAAAAAGGGTCGGACGACGCGAGACACGGCGCGGCAGGTAAAACACATTAATTGTGGGCGCAAGTGGACGCCTTTCCCATACCGGGGAAAGGCATGCCGCCGCCCCGCACGTCCCACAGGGACATTTGACAGCGGTCAAGACCCTCGCCGTGCGGTAACAGTGCGAAGCCGTATCGCTACAGGACCAACAGTACGTCCATAGGGCGCGGACATCCCCGGCGTAGAGGAACAGCGGCCGCCATCATCATCCGTGAAGGAAGCCGTCGAGGAGGGAGGAATTGTCACAGTTCGTGCCGCCTATCTACAACGAGTCGCCAATCTGCGCCAAAGGAGGCCCCTACCGGAGCGTGGAGCCCAAGCCTTCCTTTTCTCTTTCTTTTCTTTTTCTTTTTTCCTCCATCCTTGTGCGGTCAAGCTCTCCCTTGACAGATAAAAGGGGAGCCTTGACTCGGGGCTGGGGGGGACGAACAACAGACAAGTAGAGACACTCTCTCAACACACACACACGCACACAACACTCAGAGACTTGGGAGCCTTCCCTCTCTCGCCAAGCTTGTAACCCCTACTACGAGCAATACAAACTGAACCAACTGCTGGACGTAGGGCTTCGATCGCCCGAACCAGGATAATCCCTCGTGTTCTCCCCCATTCACCAAATCAACCCCCCGTAGCGTGTAGTCTAAATTTACTCATCGGCCAGATTTTCCAACGCTGACACTTATCAAACCACCATTGTGGCTAAGTCTTACGACACTTTGGTGCCTGAAAAGGCTGTTCGTACCGCGCCTGTAAACCAAACGTGTGGCCAGAACTGCGACCAAACTTAGTAGACTAGCCGAAGGGCTTGGCCTTTGTGTCCGAAGGGACAAATTTCATAGGTCCGAAGGGACAATTTTATTTCAGCTGAACATTGCACTTTATTGATCTTACTTCAAAATCTTTACACATAGAACCGACGTAACTGATCGGTATTCCAGGTTCCTGGCAATATGTCTCCATTGACTTCTGCTAAAACATATGCTCCTAAACCAGCATCTTCGACCACCAAGAACGGACCTTCCCACGGAGAAGACAACTTATGCTTGTCTTTAGTAGTGATGTCCTTCTTGATGACCATATCTCCTACGCTTAGAGTTCTTCCAACCACCTTTCTCTGATAATGCTTCTTCAGCTTCTCCTGGTACTGCTTCACATGCTCTAATGTTGTATCACGCTCTTCTTCAAGCAATATCAGATCGACTTCTCGAGCATCAGGCTGTGCATCTTCATAAAAATTTGTCACGCGATGAGCCCCCAGGTGTATCTCAGGTGGCAACACTGCATCGGCACCATACACCAGATAGAACGGTGTATCTCTCGTCGCGCGGCTTGTTGATGTTCGGGCAGACCACAACACATTTGGCAATTCTTCAATCCAATTCTTCCCCTTAGCAGACAGCTTGTCGAACACCCATGTCTTCATACCACTCATGATGATGCCATTGGCTCTCTCAACTGCTCCATTGGTCTGTGCATGTGCCACCGAAGAGGTGGGATGTACGATCCCATGATCGGCACAGAATCTTTCAAACTTACTGCCCACAAATTACCTTCCATTGTCGGAGATCAACTTCTTCGGAACTCCGAACCTTGTCACCAAACTTCTCATGAACTTCACCGACGCCTCTTGGGTGATGCGCGTCACCGCTTCCACTTCAATCCACTTCGTGAACGTGTCAATGGCTGTTGACGGTCCTTAAGTACCACTTTTGACCGTCAAGTACCTGCATAAAAGAAATAAAATAAACACCAAACATAGTGGTAGGAGTTTATTACTAACGATTTCCACGAGTGTTGGTGAATTTGTGAGTGCAGGTACATTTCATATCAAAAGGAGGGAATTCACATCAAGAAGGCCACAACACATCATTCCGAGAAAATCAGCACAGGCAGCCCAACAAGATATGGATCAAAAGTCATACAAAACACAACCAACTTGGGCCAATGCACGAAGATCATTGAACAAGACATCAAGGAGGACCCCTCGGCCAAAACCCAAGGCCAAATGGGCCAAGAGGGGGTCGGCCGACCTACTACAGTGAGGTCGGCCGACCTGCTACAGTGGCCAATCTGGCCCATCTTTCTCTGGCTGGTCGCCACCGCCTTCCTGATGTCGGTTCTGCCTGCATTGAATGCGTTGAGGCGGTGCATTGAGGCGGTGGAGGCCCCCAAACCGACCTACTCAAGACTATAAATAGAGGGGTACCCCTTCCCCTCAAGGACACACAAGAAGGAGAGCCTCATTCCACTCCCAAGGGCCTAGAGCCCCTTGTATACTAGTAGAGTAGGGAGAGAGTAGGGTAGAGGAGAAGGGTGGTCCTCCCTTTGTGAGGACTTAGCCCCAATCTTGTATCTTTGAGAATACTTCTTTATAATAGTCATTGTTCGTCGTTCGTTCATCGATTGTTCGTCGTTCGTTCATCGTTCGTTCATCGTTCATCGTTCGTTCATCTTCATCATAAGTAAGTATTCTTGATCTCCTATTGGATTGTGTACTTAGTGTTTAGATTAAGTTCTTTATTTACTTGTTTACGGGATCATCGCTCCGCAAGGAGTGCTCTAGTCTTCCAAATTGGTACCAGGCCGGGGCTAGAGTAGTGATCGATAGCATAGACGTGGTGTCTAGGCTGGAAGTCGCCTTTGACCGCTGTGTGCTCCACGGTTTGTAGAGGTAGGTGGCAGGAAGTGACAGCCCTGTCCATCCAAAGGAACCCTCCACGTTCGGGTACATAGTAGAGCCATTAGCCGGAGTGGCTTGGCAGACCAAAGCCTAAGCCGGTGCTCGAAGTAAGCAATTAGAGACAGGATTTATCTTTTGCTAAGAAACTCATCCATAGGAATCCTCTCTACCCAAATCTACCGCTCTTCTTCGTGTCCTTGGACTAATTAGACTAGAAGATAATCACGCACCGTTCCTTTAGGAAAATATAAATAACGATACCCTTGAATACTCACGGGTGAAGTGATACAACGGTATTCCGTGCGCTTGCGGATTTGTCTGTGACGTAAGAAATACCAACAAGCATTTCTGGCGCCGTTGCCGGGGAACGGTAGTTGCTTTTTATCTTCGAACCTAGTTGGTCCTCGTATTGTATCCTTTTATCCTTTTTCTTTTATTTCTTATCCATGATCAATCTTTCACCATCCATCATTCCTATCCCTTCCTTGAAAAATACCAAAAACATTTATCATGGAGCCAGAACCTACAATACAATCCTTCTCTGCTCCAAGGGGAATGTCATTTGAGCCACCACCATCCTCCAAACCCATTTCCACATCCGGCTATATGATCCACCCCACTTTTATATCCATGGTCAGAAACCGACCCTTCTCTGGAACTGACCAAGAAAATCCATATCACCATCTGCGAGAGTTTGAGCAAGTGTGTTCATGCGTCGTGATCCAAGGCATGGCACAAGAAACCATGAAATGGAAGTTGTTTCCTTTCTCCCTTCGTGAGAGAGCGGAACAATGGTACACGATTGTCGTCAGAAACATGAATGGGGACTGGGAAAAACTCCGAGATAAATTTTGCTCAGTCTTCTTTCCCTTATCCCGAATCGTTGCTCTCCGGCTAGAAATCATGAATTTCTCGCAGAATGAGAAGGAGTCCATAGGTGTAGCCTGGGTTAGGTTTTCCTTGCTAACTCTTACTGGCCCAGACTTGTCTATCCCCGATCCCATGCTATTGCAATATTTCTACATGGGTTTAGGCAAGAAATCCGCCATATATCTTGACATCGCCGCTGGAGGCTCCTTTGCTTCTAAAACACCAACCGAAGGAAGAAACATCTTGGATCAGATCACAGAAAATAATTCCTTCGTCAGTCTTCTTAGTGAATCCCTCCAAGAGAAAGTCGTGTCAAGCATCGAGGAACCCTCAACATCCAAATTCATCCCCTCTTTGTCCACATCCCATGTTACGCCTGTTGAGTTCCCGTATGAGTTTGAGGAAGAAATTATTGAAGACTATGGAAAAACCTCGAACGACATATGGGATAAGATGCCTCCTACTCCTCCCAATCCTCTAAAAGAACCATTTCTCAAGGAGGACATGAAGGAAATTCTTGAGAATGCCCCTTTCACCAGCACGAGCTATCAAAATCCTTTGGCAAAACCTCATCTTGATCATGAACCATTTGAGCAAGTGATGTTTGTATCCCCATTCGCATCTTTGGATCTTGCTCTACATAAGGATGAGAGGTTTTCCACCCAAGATGAGGATAGAAAAGAAGAAACATTCCTAGCCCAACAATCCTCATCACCATCGCTCTATCTTGAGCCTCTTCCCCCTAGCCCTCCGTGCACCATTCTTATTGGTGATCAAGAACCTCTTAAGAAGGAAAACTCTTGGGCTATGGACTTCCTCGAGGCATCAACTCTAGAGGAACTTGATCCTTTGCATGAGCATGAAAGTTTCTTCCTTGAAAACCCACAAGAAACATGCTCATTTGATAGTTCTCTTGAGTCATCGCCCGTTAAACATGATCCTAAGCATGAGCTTGAGAACTTCTTTCTTGAACACCCACAAGAAACATGCTCATGCCATGAATCTCTAGAGCCCACGCCCCTCAGTGCCAAAACCCCGCATGAGGCCTACAACCACCTTGTTTATCTCTTTTGTTACTCATTCTTTAGGTTGGTTGTAGATGCTTTCGTTTATCACAAATATTGCAAATCTCGTGGTTGCATATCGGCACTAACTTTGCAGGGATTAGAATGGAGGAAAGTCTTGCTCATCGGACTTAAAATGATGATGCCCTTGCCGACAGGATAATCGGTAGTTATCTCATATTTGCTTCTTTCATATTTGCATTCTTTTGCATATTTGATTTCTCCATCAACATGCATATTTGATTTTCCCACTTGCATTCTTGCATGTTTGAATCTTCCCAACATTTGTTTGGGATTGTTCAAACCACCTGCCATTTGCATTTAAAAAAAAAAGAGAAGAGTTTTCTATTTCTTTTGTGAAAATGAATTTGAGACAATCTTCTGTTGGAAAATGTTTTGAGCAAAATTTTGGAGGAATTTTGGCATAACTCCCATTGACTTCTTTTCACATAGCCATTGGGGAGTTGTGTGCCAAGTTGGACTTCATCTTTTTATTTTTTTTTTGAAGGAAGAGTGCTTGAATCTTCAATTCCATTTCTCGTTTTACTTAAGCACCTTCTCAACAAAATTTTTGCTCACATTTCTCCATGTTTTCATTGCATTTGTCTCAAGTTCAAGAAAACGATTTTCCCTTTTTCTTCTTTTGATTTTATTTGCATTCTTTTGTTGCAATCAAGAAACTTTGCAGCAACTGACGGGTGATCCACATTGTTTACACTAACATAACCCGTTCTCGAGTTTGCTCTTGTGTTTTCGCTCTTATGTGCAGCCATGAAAAGGGCCGACAAGCGACTCAACAACGCGTTGAAGAAAGACGACATACCAACATCATGCCACGCTGCACAAAGCCCGATCAATATCATGGGGATCAACACCAATCAAGGACTACGGGCAAAGAACAAGTGTGGGGGAGGATCCCTCCTCCACTAAGGTAACTTGTATCGCAACTTGTATCCTTTTGCTTTCGCCTTACATGATAAAAACATAAACTTGAAAAAAAAAATAGTTTGAATAAACTAGGCGTTTTTATTTCCCTTTCCAACATATCATGCGCCTTGAGTTATTTTACTAAATTCAATAAATTTAGGCTCCCCGGTCTTTAACCCCGGTAGAGTCCTTTTTTGTTTCCACATTTGTTTGTTTCTTTCGAATAAATAAGCTAGGTACAATAACAAGTGTGGGGGAGACCTCTTGGTCCTTCATCAAGCACACACTCAAGGTCTCCCACCAACATGATGCACAACATCGCACCAATCAACACGCAAAGGAGTGGAGCCATCGGGACAAGAAGACAAAGATCAATCCTATGACCCCTCTTGGTCTCCACTTCATCTAATGCGACGGTTTACACATCCTATACCCTACTCTCCAATTCTTGAGTTGAAATAAATTTCTTGCATCATTCACTAAAATTTAACTCAATGATAAAACAAATCTTTTATCCCTCGACAAACATGCATGCTTCTATTTGGTTGGCCTGCATATTCTTTATTCCTCGCTTTGCACACCTGTTGCGTGTGAACACCATTATCATAGGAACCCATGTTTATCTAAGTTGTTGGCGAGTGTGATATGGTTGGATGATAGGAATCTTGCTTCTTCTGCAAAGAGTGCTTGGGATTTTTATCTTGAAAAATTTTAAATCAAAAGCTTTGCACTCCTCAATGGTCTTATATTCCTACCAGAGCCAAATAATGATCACATTGAAAACCCCTACAAAATACTGCTTGCTATTGCTTTGAGCTTTGTCAAATTGTGTGACCCTTGTGAGATGCTTGTCATACTTTCTTAATCAAGATTGTGCACATACACCACCACCATAAAACATGATAAACTTCTACACTGGAAGTTAGCAACACCATTTCCATCCATCCACCCACCAAATAAATACTCCATCACTTGTTGTTGATGTCTCTCTCCAAATATTCTGGCAAAAGTGACATGGCTATCGAAAAAAAAAGTGAGAAGTGAAAAAAAAAAGAGAAAAAGAAGAGAAGAAAAAAAAAGAAGAAGTGATAGCCATGTTCTAAAATAAAAGTCAATCAAGAGAGAGACATCATCGCATCAAGGAGTATCCATCTTACTCCACCTCATTCCATTCACCATACACATATCCACACACATGCACATTCTTGATCAGATTGTATGGCTTGTTTTCTCTTTTGGATCCACTCTTTGACTTAGCAATATAAGTAATGCAAGTATGCTCCTTTTCATCCCTACCAAGCTCCACATAAAGCCTTTTGTAGAAGTAGGATGAAAAGAGGCAAACCCATTGCCTTGGTGAGGAATCATACAGATTGAGTGATCTGAGAGTTATCATTTGAGGAGTACAAGCTATATTTTTCTTTTGAAAATCTATCAAAAACCCAAGTTACTCAACAGAGGAGTATGAATGACTTGAATCAAGACCGTTCCATTCCTCAACCGCCCAAGATAGCATGTTAGCCACTTCAAAGTTCACAGGTGCAGGTATGGCTTGGAATAACTTGTATGCTAGCATCATACCATAGGAAGTCTTGCTTTATCTTAATCTTCCACCTTCACTCGAGGACGAGCAAAGGCTCAAGTGTGGGGGTGTTGTTGACGGTCCTTAAGTACCACTTTTGACCGTCAAGTACCTGCATAAAAGAAATAAAATAAACACCAAACATAGTGGTGGGAGTTTATTACTAACGATTTCCACGAGTGTTGGTGAATTTGTGAGTGCAGGTACATTTCATATCAAAAGGAGGGAATTCACATCAAGAAGGCCACAACACATCACTCCGAGAAAATCAGCACAGGCAGCCCAACAAGATATGGATCAAAAGTCATACAAAACACAACCAACTTGGGCCAATGCACGAAGATCATTGAACAAGACATCAAGGAGGACCCCTCGGCCAAAACCCAAGGCCAAATGGGCCAAGGGGGGTCGGCCGACCTACTACAGTGAGGTCGGCCGACCTGCTACAGTGGCCAATCTGGCCCATCTTTCTCTGGCTAGTCGCCACCGCCTTCCTGATGTCGGTTCTGCCTGCATTGAATGCGTTGAGGCGGTGCATTGAGGCGGTGGAGGCCCCCAAACCGACCTACTCAAGACTATAAATAGAGGGGTACCCCCTCCCCTCAAGGACACACAAGAAGGAGAGCCTCATTCCACTCCCAAGGGCCTAGAGCCCCTTGTATACTAGTAGAGTAGGGAGAGAGTAGGGTAGAGGAGAAGGGTGGTCCTCCCTTTGTGAGGACTTAGCCCCAATCTTGTATCTTTGAGAATACTTCTTTATAATAGTCATTGTTCGTCGTTCGTTCATCGATTGTTCGTCGTTCGTTCATCGTTCGTCGTTCGTTCATCGTTCGTTCGTCGTTCATCGTTCGTTCATCTTCATCATAAGTAAGTATTCTTGATCTCCTATTGGATTGTGTACTTAGTGTTTAGATTAAGTTCTTTCTTTACTTGTTTACGGGATCATCGCTCCGCAAGGAGTGCTCTAGTCTTCCAAATTGGTACCAGGCCGGGGCTAGAGTAGTGATCGATAGCATAGACGTGGTGTCTAGGCTGGAAGTCGCCTTTGACCGCTGTGTGCTCCACGGTTTGTAGAGGTAGGTGGCAGGAAGTGACAGCCCTGTCCATCCAAAGGAACCCTCCACGTTCGGGTACATAGTAGAGCCATTAGCCGGAGTGGCTTGGCAGACCAAAGCCTAAGCCGGTGCTCGAAGTAAGCAATTAGAGACAGGATTTATCTTTTGCTAAGAAACTCATCCATAGGAATCCTCTCTACCCAAATCTACCGCTCTTCTTCGTGTCCTTGGACTAATTAGACTAGAAGATAATCACGCACCGTTCCTTTGGGAAAATATAAATAACGATACCCTTGAATACTCACGGGTGAAGTGCTACAACGGTATTCCGTGCGCTTGCGGATTTGTCTGTGATGTAAGAAATACCAACAATGGCCACGTACAAGAACTTGAATCCTCTTTTGGCCTTCAGAAAAGGTCCCAAAATATCTATACCCTAGATGGCAAACGGCCGAGACAGGGGTATGGTGTGTAATTCTTGGGCGTGCCGCGTGCTTTGCTTGCTGAAGAACTGGCAGTTGGCACATGTCTTGACCAGGTTGATCGCATCTTGCTTCGCCGTATTCCAATAAAACCTATGACGAAAAGCTTTACCCACAAGGGAGCAGTATGCGGTGTGAGCGCCGCAAATCCCCCCATGTATATCATGCAGCAGCCTAGCTCCTTCTTTGGACACACATCATAGCAGAATCCCATTACGAGCTCTTCGGTACAACACTCCTCAGTCATCACGTACAGCTTGGCCTTCCGAGCAATACGCTCTGTAGCATCATCATCATCCGGGATAGGGTTGTTTTCTAAGAACTGGATGATCGGAATTCTCCAGTCTTCGACATGCCCTTCTGTCGAGTCAATCACCATCACGTCCTCTTCGGGTGTAGTTTTCAACACCGAAGGCTTCGTGAGCTTCTCCAGAATCACATCATCGGAGACTGCAGATCGAGATGAGGCAATCCAAGCCAGGTGATCAGCATCCCGGTTATCTAAGCGCGGTATATATCGCACTTCGAATCCATCAAACCCTTTCTCAAGCTTCCGAACTTCCTCCAGATAGTCAGCCATCTTCTGATCCGAGCATTGGTACTCCTTCTGTACTTGTCTGGCGACCAATTGTGAATCCCCTTTCACAAGCAGCCGATCAATTCCGAGTGACCTTGCAATGCGTAGACCTGAGACTAGGCCTTCATATTCCGCGACGTTGTTCATAGCTTGAAACAGCAACTGGATCGCATACTTCATGACTCTTCCTTTGGGTGAGACAAACACCACACCTGCACCGGTGCCCTTCAATGTGAAGGAGCCGTCAAAGTACATGACCCAATGGGTAGGGTCGACTTGCTCTTCTCCTCCGTCATCAGTCCACTCAGTGATGAAATCTGCTAAGGCCTGCCCTTCACAGCTCTTCGTGGCATGAACTCAATCTCATACTGCCCTAGCTCAAGAGCCCATTGTGCGATTCGCCTCACTGCATCCTTGCTATGCAAGACAGTCTGCAGGGGTCGATCCGACACTATTTTGGTGGGGTGAGCGAGGAAGTAATGCTTCAACTTTCTTGACGTCATCAGGGCGGCGTAGAGCAGCTTTTGCACCATCGGATACCTTGTCTGGGCGTCCTTCAGAATCTCGCTGATGAAGTACACCGCGCGTTGTCTAGTTTCGCCTTCAACTTCTCTTTCCACCGTCAATGCCGCACTGACCACAGCATCTGTTGCAGCAACGTACAAGAGCAGCGGCTCCTCAGGCTGTGGCAGTATCAGGGTAGGCATTTGCTTGACATAAACCTTCAACTCATGGAACGCCTTTTCTGCTTGATCATCCCAATCAAAGCCTTCCTTCTTCCTTAGCAACTTATAAAAAGGCATACCTCTCTCTCCCGATCTTGAGATGAATCTGTTCAGTGCCGTCATCATGCCGGCCAGCTTCTGAACTTCTCTTCGGGTCTGGGGAGGCTTCAATTTCTCAATCACCGCCATCTTGACTAGATTGGCATCGATGCCACGTTCGGAGATCATGTATCCCAGGAGTTTGCCCGAAGTAACTCCGAAGACACACTTCTTTGGATTAAGCTTCATCTTGTACTTGCGCAGATTGATAAATGTCTGCTTCAAGTCATCGAGGAGATTCTCTTTCTTCTTGGTCTTGACGACGATGTCATCAATGTAAGCTTCGATGTTCTTCCCAATCTGCTCCTCGAAGACAAGATTCACACACTTTTGATAGGTGCAGCCTGCATTCTTCAGCCCGAAGGGCATGGTCACATAACAAAAGATTCGGAAGGATGTGATGAACGCCGTCTTCTCTTGATCATCAATGTTGAGACTAATTTGGTGATACCCAGAGTAAGCATCTAAAAAACTCAATAATTCACTAATAGAAGTGGAGTCTACAATCTGATATATCCTCAGAAGAGGGTACTCGTCTTTTGGACAAGCTTTATTCATGCTAGTGTAATCGACGCACATGCGCCACGAGCCATAAGGCTTCGGAACTAATACAGGATTGGCTAGCCATTCAGGATAGTCGGCCGTTCTAATGAACCCGGCTTAAAGAAGCCTAGTCACCTCCTCATGTATGGCGTCGCGTTAATCTGGAGTATATCTTCTTTGGTTCTGCTTCACCGGTTTGAAAGCCGGATCAATCCCCAATTTGTGCTCGATGACCTCCCTAGGGATCCCGGGCATACCAGACAGTTTCCATGCAAACACGTCGATATTTTCCCGGAGGAAGGCCACGAGCGCGAGTTCCTATTTTTCGGGGAGGCCCCCCCGCCAACGTGCGTCGTCTTGGCGGGATCCGCGTCACTGAGTCCAACCTCCTTCTTATCGCCATTGCCCTCCTTTGCGGCTCCGCTAGGTGTCAGAGCTAACACTAGGGTTAGGCTGTTCGGGGCCACCGGAGGAGAGGTATCCTTGCCCTTCTGAGTCTGCGATGTATCTCCCTTCTGGGTTTTGGCTTGAGGTTCCTCCTACGGAGACTCGTCCTTGAAATGTCCGGCCAGCACGAGAGCATCGAGGTCGCACTTCACTGCCTCCGATTGGTCCGCACCAATGGTGATCACAACGTTTGGGCCAGGAATCTTCAGCTGGGCATACGCGAAGTGTGCTGCCGCCATGAACTTGAACAGGAAAGGCCTGCCTAAGATGCAATTGTAGGCAGAGTCAAAATCAGCCACTTCGAAGGTGAGGACCTCCAACCTCCTGTTCTCCTTGGGCCCCAGAGTCACTTCTAGATGAACTTTCCCCAGGGGTCGAGATGACACCCCAAGAACTATCCCATGAAATGATCCGTCGACGGGAGTGAGCATGGTGAGCGGCAGACCCATTCGCAGGAAGGTCTTCTTCATCAGGAGATTCAATCCACTCCCATTATCAATCAGAGTCTTCGCGATCTTGTTTCGATGCACAATGATCTTAGCAACGAACGGCAGTTCTGGACCACTTATCAGGCTCTTCGGGTGATCTTCAGTGCCGAAGGTGATCGGAGTATCCGACCATTCTAGCTTCTTGGAACAAGGTTCCGCCAACATCACATCTCGCTGGATCTTCTTGTACTGTGTTCGGGACGTCAAAGCCGAACTTCCCCCGAAAATCATGTGGATTTCGGGGTATCTCTCTTCATCATCATCACGATCTTGTCTCTCAGCCCGATGTGGACCGTTGTTCCTATGATTCCCCCGGTCTTCTTCGTGGAGCCTGATCTTCCCTTCTGCCAGGCGTTTCCGCTCCATCTCCTTGTACTTGTAGCATTCATCGAAGTCGTGAGAGGTGCGCCTATGAATGGGGCACCACTTCTCAACTCCTTCAGGGCGGTCGTGATCACGACCCCGTTTTCGGGGAAAACGACCCTCCCCTCTTTCTTTCTGCTCCACGGCCATGACTTCACGATCATCCGCCTTCTTCTTCGGACCTTTACCCTTGCCATCGTTGAGACGAGCTCGGGCATCCACCGCCTTAGCGCAAGATTCTGTAATGTCGAAGAGCTCAGCGACCGTAGTCGGCTCTTTTTCGGCGATCGTTTCCACGGTCTTCACATCTAAGCAGCCATCTGTTGGCGTCTCTTACGGTCGCGCGGGAAACACGCGACCGCGGGGAGACGCCGGGGGTTATGGAATTGTTCACTTGCACTATTTAACCAAATAATCCACAACTAGTAACAAGTACTAGATATGAATTATAAGGTTTGTCATGTTAAATAGAATATCCGCAAGCGGACGGATAACCCGTTGTAGCATTTCACCCGAGAGTATTCCAGGGTATCGTATTTATATTTTCCCAAAGGAAGACATGGTTGACAAGAGTACTTATGTTCATGGTGTTACAAACGATAGGTGATATAACCACATTCCAATGCAGGGGTAAGGTTTAATAATAATAAGGATAGTGCGACACACACGAAGGCATTCCACTCTCTCTAATAAAAGGCGAGAGACAATCCTAAGCAATGCTAAGTTAGACTAGCGAGCTACTACTCCAAAGGTACAACATTCATATAGCGTGCACAACCTCTACCTATCATCTAGCATCATGCAAGCACAAGCAAGCGTCTAATGCCTAGGCAACATCGGGAGATCCGGCATACGCAAGGTCTGCCTCGCGACTCCGGCCTATTTACGTACTCCTATGCCGTGCCCGAACGTGGAGGGTTCCTTTGGATGGACAGGGCTGTCACTTCTTTTCCCTTAGTCCTTATGGGGCTTTTGCTTTATACTTCACCTTGGGCGGTTGAGAGAGAGAACGGTGTACGAGCATTTGTTTTCTCATTCCTTGTCTTGCTTTTATTCTCCGGAGGTTTTCAAAAAAAAATTTCAAAAATAAAACCAAGTTCCTCAAGTGATACTCTCGAATCGCTTAAGTGGTGTTTTCATTCCTCACCAAGGCATGTGTGTTGCCTCATCCTACATCTAATAGGCTTTTTGTGGAGCTCAAGGTAGGATATGAAGAGAGGCATACTTGCATTCATAGTTTGCAAAACCAAAAGAGTGGATCCACGGAGATAGCAAGCCATACAATCAAAGATCAACATGTGCAAGTGTGTATATGTGGATGGTGGTGTAAGTGACTACTCCTCTTTTTGTTCACCTCTCTTTATTTTATAATTTGGGGCATGGCTATCTTTTCTTCTTTCTTTTTCCATGCTCAAAATGAGGGTAGATAAATTTTCTTTTTCTTTTCATGCTCATCTTCTCTGAGCTTTATTTTCTTTCTTTCTTTTGCATAGCCATGCCTAATTTTGATATTTCAAGAGAGGTGAGGAGTGTCTTTATTTTGGTGGATGGTATGACATGTTGCTAACTTCCGGTGTAGAAGTTTAGCATATGAGGTGGAATGTGTACGTGATCTTGATCATGAGAGTATGAAAAGCATCTCACTAGGGTCACACAATTTTGATAAAGCTCAATGAAATGACAAGCAGCATATGTAAGGTTTTTCATTAAGTACTACATATGGCTTTGGTAGGAATTTATCATCACTGAGGAACTTATAATTTTTTTATGATTTTCGAAAACAAAATCTCCGGAGTTTTCAAGCTTAACTTGGAACAAGATTGAGTAGCTCTTTTTACCATATCATCTCTCACAACAACTTAGGTTCAGCGCAAACGTATGCAACCCACAAGTTTCAGGTTCTAAGCAAGTTTTATTTAGCCAACAAACTCAAAACTAGGAGAGTACTAAGTTATGAACTAGGCACAAGAGAGAGATAAAGCAGAGCAACTATTCATCATCTCAACATAGAAAGACTAGGAACATTTTTACAGCGCATAAAGAGACTACACTACTTATTTTTGTTCTTTTTAGTTTTGTCATTTTTATTTTGTTTTTCATATGAGGAGCAAGAGCAAGCAAAAACAAAGAGAGAGAAAATAAAAGGATACAAGTTGCGATACATGATACCTTAGTGGGGAGTATGGCGCCTCCGCCAAGCTTGTTCTTGCTCATGGGTTTGGTGGATTGAACCCCATGTGGCGAAAGTAAGCCGAAAGATCGGCTTGTCCCCGCTCCATCATGTTGGTGAGGTTGGTGAGCTGGGTGTCGGTGCGTTCTTGCCACTGATGGGTTTGCAGGATGTGTTGGTTGAGCGTGTAGTCGATGTTTCCTGCCGTGGTCTCGAGCCTTCCCATTTGCTCGGAGAGGTTGTTCATTGCTTGCTCAAGGTGGAAACCTTGAGTCGCACCAGAGTCGGAGGAGTGTTCCTCCCATTGTTGTTGCGGAGTGAACATCCTTGGGTCATGCCCCGAGGTTTGCCACGCCGAGCCCCCGGCCATGTGCGGTGGCGGGGCTGAGTATACACCGGGAAAATACCCGGTGTGACCATACCCCGGGCCGCCATGAGCCATGGGCTGCGGTGTGGGTGCCTCGGAACTTGATGGCTGCTCCGACCTGCGCGTCCTCCTGCGAGAAGAAATACTCCTGCGCGCACTCTCCATTTCTTGGAGCTCAATGGTTAGATTTTTGCAAGTATACAAGCGAAGATCCGGGTTAGGTAACCGAAACTCGTTTGTATACCCGACAAAATAAAATATGAGGGAATCATTTGGACCACGCTTAAGTGTATGACCGCGAATAAGATAATCTTTATTTATGAGCATGCGAGGAGTATCAATATATTCAACATTAGCATCATGCAAAACACCTACTCCTGCAGCGATACGTGTAATCAACGAAGTGCACTCGATAGGTCCTATCATCCCAAAATTATCTAGCCATTGGTGAATCATGTATTGCACAGGAGAAATCTTAATTTTCTCAACCATAGCATAAAGAATTTTCATTTCATCCTCGCGCACAACTCTAATATCACTCCTAGGAAAAAGAGTGATGCCAATCCACATGTGCAAAAAGCGCAAAGTAGGGTGATGGATGTGATTAGTTCTAGGCTGCACACAAGTTGAAAAACCCGTAATCCTTTCCCAAAATGCAAGCTTTGAAAAATCAGGAAGGGCACTATCAATATCAACATTGCAGCGAGTATTAAAGCCGAGTATCATGCTAAGGTCCTTCCATTTCAAACGGTATTCTTCCCGGAAAAACCGAAAAGTAATACCTTCATCTACTACTCGTAGGGTGCATAAAAACTGAAGTATAAGCAAGCGGGAACCCGGCTCATTTACACTAGCAAAATCTTTCCACATTATAGCTTTGAATACTCGAGAAAATTCAGCATCCATACCTGTTTGTTGCAGCAGCTCCATGTCAAATGCTCGCGTAGGAGCAAAGATACAGTTTTGAAGAAGTGCGTAGGCGTTCGTCTCGTGCTCGCCCACCAAGTCGAGGTCGGTGTCGGCGAGGAGATGATGCTCGTTGTTGCTCTCTTCTTCGGCTGCATGTGGTGGACTTGGCAGTGGTTCGACCACGGGGCGCGCGCGCGTGCTTCGGCGTGAAGAGCTTGGACTTGAGCTTGAGCTTAGGGACTTCTTCAACGATCCGTACAGCCGCTTCGCTCCCGACATGGCTGCAGCGAGGAGAGCAAGAACACAAGAACAAAAACTCCGAACGGGTTATGTCAGGGAAAATTGAATCGGCGAAACTGTCGGTTGTTCTTGTGAGCAAGAAAATCGCAACTCGAAAAAAACAAACAAATACAAATCAAAACACAAACTGGGAGAACAGTGGGAGAGGAGTTTTTTTTTATGCAGAATTTTGAGGCAAGCACAAAGTGAGAGCAAAGGAGAACCTTGTGAGCAAGAGAGTGAAGTGAATGAGGAATGAAATGAGTGTGTGTGAGGGGGAGAACACTTCTGCCCGGCCACCCCAATTTATAGCACGAAATGTAGCCGTTTTGGAACGTTGGAGGGGGAATATGACCGTTGGAAAAAAGATGGGGGCCAGCAGTGGCTGCCACAGGTCGGCCGACCTGAAAAATGGGGGTCGGCCGACCCCCTGTGGGGCCCACTTGCTCCCCCTCTTGGCCCATGGCCTCCAACGGTCATATGGTTCATGACCTTGGCTGCTATGTCCAGTAAATCCTCGGAAATATTGCTCAGAAAGATTTCCAAACAAAATCATGCCTCGAAATTCAAATGGTTTTCGGAAAAATTGAAACTAGAAGAGAAAAAGTGTCGGAAAAATCCCAACATGTGGAAAATTTATTGTAGTGGTACAGAGGTACTCCAAAACCTTGCACAAAAGAGTGAAAAGGTTTTGAAGAACCAAATATTTTTGGAGATTAATTTTTGTATGCATGGCGAGATGAAAAAAAAAAGGTATGCTGGCGGAAAAAAAAGAAAATCCAAATAAAACTTTGTGAGGGAAGAATAAAATGCAAAGTGGTTTGGAAAAATGCAAATGGTGATTTTTTTGGAAAAGTGTATAAAAATTTTAAAAAGAAATCAAAAAGAAATGAAGAGAAAATGATAACGCCGATTAACCGGTCGGTCCAGGGCTTCGCCGTTTTAAGTCCGGCGAGCAAGGACTTCTCCATGCGTTTCATTCTTGAGGTGCCGGCCCCGTCCTTGGAGGAGAGGATGAAGATGGCTGCACCTTCTTTACTTGCCACATTTGTTTGATCTTGGGTTGTGTTGGTGGCTTCTCAATTTGAGGGTTCGATTTCTTGACCCATAACCCTGGCCTTGTTGTTGCGGGCTTCTTGGGTTGGTACCATGACGGGTTCTCACGTTTGTCAATTTGCTTCCAAAGAGCAATGAGACTATCCGTCTTTCTCGGGGTCACTTCAACTTCTTTGATGTTTGAGGGGTTTGGCCCATACTTGATCTTGATCATCGAGCATTGTTCTTTTCGGGGTTGAAACTCGAACTTTTCCTCCTTCCCATTGATGTAGAGGCGGATTTCTCCAACTCCAACATCAATTTGGGCCTTTGTGGTGCTAAGGAAGGGACGTCCCAAGATGAGGGGCGTTTCCTTGTCAATATCCATGTCCAGCACCACAAAGTTCACCGGGACGGTGTAGCCTCTTATGAATACCGGCACATCTTCCGCAATCCCCATTGGAAAGCGAAAGGATGAGTCGGCCAATTGTAGCCGCATCGCTGTTGGCGTGAGGAACTTGTACTTTAATTGCTCGAAGATTGCCTTGGGCATAATGCTCACGCTGGCCCCGAGGTCGCACAGTGCGTAGTTGAAGTGGAATCTCTTGATTGCACAAGGGATTACTGGAAAGCCTGGATCAGCTTTTATTGTAGAAGGTTCTTCTCTTATTTGCCTGTTCTCCCCTGCATGGTTAGTCTTACGAGAGAACATTTCCCCTCTCGTAGTGATAACGTTAACTTTTTCAATGGGAGATTCTGGTTGCCCAGGAATCTGCCCAGAATTAGCAGAATGAACGAGAGCAGCAAGCTGAGCTATTTGAGTTTCTATCATTTTGTTAAAACTCAGCTGATTTTTGAAAGCGGAAGAAAAACCCTCTAGCTGTGAATTTATATTTTCTAAAACTTTATCGTTGGCAGCAAGATTTTTGTTGATTGATTCATTAATTTTAGCTTGGCCAAGAACCAAATCTTTCAAAGAGGGCTGATTATTGTAAAAACCAGGAAAATTGTTACCTCTATTTTGATTTTGATTATATCCTTGACCTCCGTTTGGGCGATACCCGTTGTTGTTGTTCATGTAGAACGCATCTTCTTGGGTGTGGGGGCAATTCTTCCCCATATGGCCCGTATCCCCGCATTCCTCACACGTCATGTATGAGTCCAATGCACGAACACTACCACTTGAAGTGTGTTCATCCAAACACTTCATGAGAAGGTCAAGTTTGGCGGACAACATGTCCACTTCCTTGACAGGGTGGATGCCTTTTGAGCGTGTTTGGAGTCGATCATCGCCCCACCCTTGATTGGAGACTATCTTCTCTATAAGATCTTTTGCTTGAGTAACGGTTTTGGAGAAGAAGGCTCCTCCAGCAGCGGCATTCATATGTCCACGGGCTGTTGGTGTTAACCCGTTGTAAAAGTGTTGGAGAATGAGCCATTCTTCCATCCCATGGTGTGGGCAGGCTGATGTGTATTCTTGGAGCCTTTCCCATGCCTCGGGTATGGATTCATTTGTTGCTTGCTGGAAGCTTTCAATTCTTCCACGAAGAGCATTGGTTTTGCCCATCGGGAAGAACTTAGCGAGGAACGCCGTAGAACATTTGTCCCAAGTGTCAATATTGGCGCGGTTTGCATAGAACCATTGTTTCGCTTTCCCAAGGAGGGAGAGCGGAAACAAACGGAGCTTGATAGCATCTTGATTGCCTTCTCCCGTGCCTGACGTGTTGCATATTTCTAGGAATTGTTGGAGATTAGAGTTGGCGTCCTCGGAAGCCTTCCCACAAAAGGGTATGGCTTGCACCATAGTGATGAGGCTGGACCTTATGTTAAGTCCGGCGTCACCAACGTCGACGTTGGGTCCAATGGGCACATTGGCGACGGTGGGCGCGGAGTATTCACGAAGGGTCTTTTCAGCCATGACGTTTGACGTAGATGGTGCGGAAGATGCGGGTTCGCTTGTCGAGAGTACTTGAGGGGAGACGACGACGCGGTGTCGAGTCTTCCTCACAAGTGACTCGGGATTATCAACGAAGTTTTTCGGCAAGTCGAATCCACGCATACACTATCCTGTTTTCACATCAAAGAGAAAACAGATCAAGGTTAGCCTGCATGGGCAATGGTTAAACCACATCAAGTGTAATCATGAACAATCATTGTATTCTTGTTAACCAATGTCTTCCCCGGCAACGGCACCAGAAATGCTTGTTGGCGTCTCTTACGGTCGCGCGGGAAACACGCGACCGCGGGGAGACGCCGGGGGTTATGGAATTGTTCACTTGCACTATTTAACCAAATAATCCACAACTAGTAACAAGTACTAGATATGAATTATAAGGTTTGTCATGTTAAATAGAATATCCGCAAGCGGACGGATAACCCGTTGTAGCATTTCACCCGAGAGTATTCCAGGGTATCGTATTTATATTTTCCCAAAGGAAGACATGGTTGACAAGAGTACTTATGTTCATGGTGTTACAAACGATAGGTGATATAACCACATTCCAATGCAGGGGTAAGGTTTAATAATAATAAGGATAGTGCGACACACACGAAGGCATTCCACTCTCTCTAATAAAAGGCGAGAGACAATCCTAAGCAATGCTAAGTTAGACTAGCGAGCTACTACTCCAAAGGTACAACATTCATATAGCGTGCACAACCTCTACCTATCATCTAGCGTCATGCAAGCACAAGCAAGCGTCTAATGCCTAGGCAACATCGGGAGATCCGGCATACGCAAGGTCTGCCTCGCGACTCCGGCCTATTTACGTACTCCTATGCCGTGCCCGAACGTGGAGGGTTGCTTTGGATGGACAGGGCTGTCACTTCCTGCCACCTACCTCTACAAACCGTGGGACACGCACATACCCAAGGGTGGATAGACTACCCCGGCACCATGCCGGCGTTACTAACCACGACTCTAGATCCCTCAAGGCACCCCCAACCCTTCGGATCGACGGGGTGATAAATCTAGAGCACCTTTGCAGGACAATGAGCCCGATGCCTAAACATGAGAACAACTAGCCTAACTAGCATAAACTAGATAAAAGGGATCAAAGCTAGCACTAAGTCATGCATAAGCGTTTGTCGCTCAAGAACGAGCGACGAACGATGAACGATTAAGCAAGTTCAAGAATAATCGATGATCGAGTATGAACGAACGAAGAACGAATGATGAACGAGCATGAACGAACAACGAATGATCATACAAGATCATGATAGAACTAGCAAGCTCATAACAACTATATGAATACTTGTATTCCATAGATTAAATAACAAGTCTTACAAAGAGAGAGGAAGGATACAAGAGCGCTACCCAATTCTCCACAAGACTTTGGGAGCAATAGGGCAACCCACTACTCAGCCTAGCACTACCTAGAATTGCCTCTAGCTCTAGTGTGAGGAGGAGGGAATGATCCTTGTGTATTGTGTGTCTTGGAAGGAGGGGGGTACCCCTCCTTATATAGGCTTTGAAGGTCGGTAACTTTGAGGCGGTTCCCGAGGTCGGTGGCATTTAATGTAGGGGGAACCGACCTCCAGAGGTTGGTAACAAACCGCCACAAAAAGTGAGACCCAGGGGGCCACCCTGCCAGGTCGGCCGACCTGGCCAGGGGGGGTCGGCCGACCTGTGCCTGGCCCCTCCTGGGCTGGGCTTTGGCAGGTGGCTCCCCCTCTGGGTCTACTTCTCTAGTCCAGGTGCATTTGGCCTTAGTTGTGTTGGACTTTGACGAGATTTGGCCTTTTGTCTTGGAGTTGTATTCCCGCGGCGAACGTTGTTTTGTAGAAGTGTTGATTCGTCGCCTTGGGGCATGATTTCACCTGGATTTCTCCCTTATTCCACCTGCACACTAAAATCTAGAGGTACATGTGAAAATAGGTTATTCTTAAATAAAATGCGTGTAAAGAATGTCCAATCCTTCTTGTTTATTGAGCTAGTTGACGGTCGAAATTGGTCCGTAACGACCGTCAACACCATCTCGGTAGGCTCCGATGACCTCCACGTCATGGATCTTCGGGATGGTGTTCCTCATCTGGTATAAGCGTTTCGTGTAGTCCCGAAGTGACTCGTCCGCCTTCTGCCTTATGTTCTTCAGTTGGTCCACCGTGCCATGGCGAGTGTAGGAGCCTTGGAAGTTTCCTTTGAAGGTCTTCGTCAGCTCAACCCAAGAATCAAAGGAATAGGGTGGCAAATTCATCAGCCACGTTCGCGCAGCACCGGTCAGGACAGTGGGCAGATAGCAGCACTTGACCCTTTCATCACCTCCAGTCGCATCGATCACCGTGGAGTAGATGTATAAGAACTCCCCGGGATCGGTGCTACCATCGTACTTCTCCACTATATTCGGCTTGAACTTTTCGGGCCATCGCACTGACCGGAGATAGGGACCAATAGCTTGATAAGCAGGTGGCCCAGTCTCAGATGCAAGGCGAGGGGTGCCTGTGGACTCAGATTGCTGTCTTGGTGCTTGTGAAGGTCGTCCTCCAAGGCACTGGTGAATGGAGGGAGCCCCACGCTGTCGATTTAAGACATGGCGGGCATCAGACGGCGCCAGGGGTTGACCTTGTTGCCATCGCCGATCAGAAGACTACGCATGCTCAGATGCGGCCGGCCTCTGATTGTTGATTGGTCCGAGCCTTCCTCGGAGGTTGGAGACAGGAGCTGCTGGAGCAACTTCATTGTTCGCAGGTGGCGTCGTATTGATGCGACCCGCGATTTCGGCGACTTGCTGTACCAATGGGGCCAAGGGAGAACCATCGGGAGCCAGCCGGTTCAGCGACTCCAACGCTGTCTGGAGCCGGATGGCGTCAAACTCCGGACCAAGGTTGCGCGGCGTGACGTTGGATGGAGCCTGTGATCGAGATCTGATAGATCTGAGGGTGGGTACACTGCTGGAGGATGCCTCCGAAGCCCGCCCGGCCATGTATACTTGGCGAGCGGGATCGACGCCTTCATCTTCGGAATCGCCTCCAACTTCGGGGCAGTCTTCACTATTCCACGATTCATCATCACTGTCCGAGCTCCCGATCCCGAAGCCTGGAAAGTAACGTCCTTCCAGTATTGCCTGGACGACTTGCGCTTCTAGGGCAGAGCCAGAGATCGGATCCGAAGAGAATTCCGCCTCCGGTAGGGTTCCCGAAGGAGAGCCTCATACCCCTGTCGCAGCCTCCCGGAACGCACCCGCCGAGTTCATGAACCCGAATGGCATACGCGCTCCCGAAGACATCGTCTCTTGCTTTTCCTGGATGGCTCCATCGTTGAGGTTGATCGAGGCCACCAATTCCGCCAGAAGCGCCTCCTGCGCCTCTGGCAGGTTGACTTGCCGAAGATCTCCGTTCCCGTCGGCGACGAAGGCCAAAGATCCGAAGCGGAACTCGGCGCCGACAGGAAACTTCATGTTGTTCGCAGATCCCATCTGATGCTCTTGATGGAATCTCGACGCTGCCCCCCTACCTGGCGCGCCTCTGTCGTCACCCGATTGAACGGAGTGTTCGGCAGATATTTGGATCGTGGGAGCAACGTGGTTAGCGAGATCAATCTAAGAACACGTAGAGGGTTTATACTGGTTCAGGCCTCCCGAATGGTAAAAACCGCAGTGTTCGCAGTTATTTCTTCAGCAGCAACTACAGTGTTTTCTGCAGCAGCTACAGTGTTCGCAGTTATTTTTCTGCAGCCGCAGCCGCAGCTGCAGCGAGACGAACAGTTAGGTTGTTCTTTGAGCTTGACCATATTGTTGTCATGGATACTTTTCAGCAGGACCCGGACAGAGAAATTCTGGGCTGATGTTCGACCTGTTTCGTGCGGTTTCGAAGCTGACAAAAGGCACTTCACGGAATGGTTTACCATTACATGATTCTCAAATCCAAATCAGATCTGGATTTTGCGATGGCTTCGCTTCCAGAATTTGTTTCTGTGGACATAATTCGATCATCATTTTCCTTTGACAGGATTGCGGGTCAAGTCAAATTGTTTGTATCCGATCTGGACAAAGAATAGTCTGTACAGAGCCGTGCTTCACTCGGTTTTACCAGTGATGAAACCCCAGAGAAAAATGTGACCGGGTCTAGCTCTAAATTTATTGGGGTCCAAAGCTGCAAATTATCTTCTCAAATGGTGGGGTTAACAACCTTTGTCAGCTCACCCTGATGACTCCATGTAGATTCACCCTCTTGGGTTTTAGTGTTTTACTATGGTGAGTGTACTTCGAAATGGAGGAATATCTGGCAACTACTATTTCATGCGATTTTACCATGATGAGTGCTCTCAATAATTTATTTCTAGAGGTCATTTAAGTGAAGCTAACTTCATCATGAAACTAATTTTATAGAGAAGAGTACCGAGTATTTTCTAGAAGATTGATCGAATTTAAGATATGTTGATTATACAACTCTATAAATAAATTTATTTTGGTTCATAGGGTGTACGCCAATTTGACAACGAGATAGATGCTCCAAACCATTGAACACTTGGTTTTTGGTCTTGTGGTTGTATTGGAAATTTAAATATTTGGTTCATTCTTTGTTCGATCTCGTATTCATTTATAATTATTGTTGCGGATTTCATGTTCTTTTCCAGAAGCTCGTCTTGAAAGAACTCCGAAGTTAAACATGCTTGGCCTGGAGCAATTTCGGGATGGGTAACCGTCCAAAAAGTTCTTCCCGGGTGCACACGAGTGAGGATAAAATACACAAAAAATACTTGTGTTGATCTGTGAGGAAAGTCTTGAGATTCTAAAGAGCTGCCAAGTGTAAGCAGGTCCGGCCCAGGAGGTCGAGACGTTACACAAGTTAAAAATGAAGCAGGAGCAGCAACTCAAGCTACTTTGCTGGAGCGCAAAAACGAGTTAGCCTTTCTGATCTTTGTGGTTTTGGTTGGAACTAGTGTTTGAATTGTAGGGTACTGCAAAACTGTGAGTGCGGTGACTAGTGTTTGAATGGTAACTTGTGTAAAAAGTGTTTGAATGGTAACTGTCTGAATTGGCTCCGCGCAGTCAAATTGCACGGCCCAAAACGAACGGCACGACCAAAAGTGCGCGTCCTGCCTTGCCAAGGGACAGGGAGGACTTCCACGGGGCACTAGTGATGGTTAAATAGGCGGCCCAGCACGGCACAACCCGGACCCGAAAAGGCAAAGCCCATCTAATTTCATGTCGGAACGACATGGTGCCCACCTCTCGGCCCAATAGTGATGTCGTGCCAGCCCATTAGGCCTTTTCCTGCAATGCCGACCCACTAGGCCTGGGAGAACGGCAACCCACTAGTGTGCTTTCAGCCTAATAGTGATGAAAATGGTGGAAATCAGCCCAATAGTGATGAACATAGTAGATCAGAGCAAAAAACGTGTAATTTTTATAAAATGGCCCTTTTGATTAAAATTTATCATATTTAGACCCCTAGAGAAAATATGTTCAAAAATGGACTCTTTTCTGGGCGCCACGTTATTTGGCAACTAGGTTCCACGGCTGAGCGCCGCATCATTTGGCGCCCATCTATGGGACCTGGTCGCCAATGACTTTGGCGCTCACCATGTCAATTCAGTCTCCTTCTTCGTCCCGTGTCCAGGGGTGGGCGCCACATGATTTGGCGCCCACCTACAATAGGTGGGCGCCGTGTGATTTGGCGCCCACCTATCTGACCTGGTCGCCAAACCATGCGGCGCCTAGAACAAGGGTCCATTTTTGAACAAGTTTTTTCGAATGGTCCAAAAATAAAAAACTTTAACCAAAAGGTCTATTTTGTAAAAATTACTCCGCAAAAAACAAGGCAAAGTTGGGATTTGAACCAATGTTTTAAATAACGGGCTAAAGAGTTTAGCAGCGTGTCTCTAAAACAGTTAATAGCGGATCTAAATCGGGCTATAGCGGGAGATAACGGTTAATTTATACATGAATATAAATAACGGTATACTGCCTTAAAAAACTATAGCGGGATTTAACGGAAGATTTAATACCTTGGTTTGAACCAATAACCTGCTTTGAAGGCAAGAGCCTAACCACTACAACTATTCACCTTTGGTGGTTTTATGTAATATGCATTATTTTTAGGATTAAGTCCAAATCACTCCTCATAACCCTTCAACGCCATGCAAGGCGCTGCCACCACCACTGCGCCAGACGTCGCGGCACCTCGTGCGCCCCCGCTCAGCAAGCCATGCGCCACGCCACCGTGCAGGGCCCCCCGCCCCCGCTCAGCGCGTGGCACCACCGCGCAGGTCCTCGCGGAGGGAGAAAGCCTGTGGACTACGAGGCCACCATGGCCTGCTACTACAAGAAGAAAGAGGCAAGAGGTATTTGATGGAGTGACCCCAGTCCTGGTGGAAGGTACTACACATTGCTCCAGTGCTCTCGTAAGCATGATTTCGCTTAAAAATAGAATTGTTTGGTTCTCAGTCATGATTTGATTCTTGTTTTATATGTGATATAAGAGCATCTCCAGCAGAGCATGTAAAACCAAGCCTTTAAAAGGATATTTGGGGACTGGTTTGTAAATTAGAGACTTTCAACCTGTTCGGCAGCCTTACTGCGAATCAGCTGCTATAGTGTTCGCAGTTATTTTTTCAGCATCCGCTACAGTGTTCCTTTCTATTTTTACTACCAGCAGCTACAGTAAACAGCCGCAGAACAGCCAAGCGAACAAGCCCCTTGATTTTTGACTCCAACTCCGGCAGTGGCCTTTATATCTTAGCCCTCATTTTGACCTCACACGCGGGTCCTATTTGTCATTGCCTCAACCAATCTTATCCTCTCCCTTCTTCCTCTGCGTCACACATGGGTAGCAAGAGCAGCAGGCAGGCGAGCTCCAGCGGCGCGAAGGGGGAGCGCGGCGAGCCGCTGCGTCACGTGTGGGCGGCGCAACAGCAGCTGGCATATAGGGGCCTGAAGCTCCGGCCTGAAAACAAAGCACCCGAAGGCACGATTTAGGGGCCTGACCAAATTAAAAGGTCGGATAGGGGCCCTACTATAGAGTTGAATTTTTAGTCTCGGCCTTCAAATATAAGATAGGGTCTCTGTTTAGGGGCACTGATGGAGATGCTCTAAACATGTCACACTGCAGACTGCACCATTTTGAGTTGTCTGTGTGGATGGTGTACGCACGAAGACGAAGAACTGAAACATTGCTTTGTAGTGCTTGTAGTTTCAGGTTGTGGAAACAAAGTATTGTAACTAAACAATTGTCGGTTCTGTTGTAAAATTTGCAGCTATAATTGTCGAATGCAAATAAAAACTATCATTATCATATGTTTGTTCCTAGAACTAGCATAATTTATCATGAACAACTGACAAACAAGAGTATTGGTTCGGAAAAAACTAACAAACAAGAATCAATTTTAGGATTCCATTTCTTAATACCATGACCAAAATGAACTCCTGCTTCTATCATCTCTTTCAAATTGATGTTCCAAGGTTCAACAATGACATACTCACGACTACCATATGTTTCGACACTGAAACTGATGATTACTAAAGTGTTTCAACTCCAACATACTATGTAAACTTTGATTTGGTTTCAACACTGACATATTGGTGCAACTAAACTTTGCTAAATTTAAGTCAATTCTTGGTGGCTTTTTGTTTCTTCTTGGCTGCAGCTTTAAGCTTATTGACCTGGTCATTACAGCCTTCTTTGTTGCTCCTCTTTACAAGAGTGTTGTTCATGCTGCTTCGAGAAGCCATGCCAAAGCTCTATTTTCATTCCTGACAGACTCCCTTGCCTTCTTCTTAGGCATGTTATCTTCCAGAGCCTGAAAAGAGGAAACCGAGTTAGATAAGTAAAATATTTTTGGACCAAGATCTGGTTCAGTTATGGTGTCACTTGCCTCGTTTCCTCTCTCCATAACCCTCTCCAACCCGCTTCCTCCAACATTGGCAGGTCAAGTTCTGATGTTATGAGTTGTTGAATGGCACCTACTGCATTTTCCTTTTTGTCCAACCTTGGACATCTAATGGGCTTGCTGACCGTTAAGGTTGGAATCCTACGGAAGTTGCATTTTTTTTTTGAGGGGATCCTACGGAAGTTGCATGGCAGGACTACAAGAGTAAGAATTTTCTATACTAATAATCAATTTTTTTTATTAATTTTTATTAATAACTGCCCGTTTTTAGAATTGTTAAAAGTAATCTGCTTGTCGCTTTTTGTTAGGGCGATTAGGATATAGTATCGCCCTTTAGCTGGACGATTAGGTGCTTGTCGCCCTACCATTGGGCGACTGGGTCCCACAACAGGTGCCAGGAGGTTCAGCCGCCCGTCCATCAGTCCCTTCTCTTAACGGGCAAATGGGCATGCGGGCACGAGCAAAGATTTCCTTTGCCCGTTAAGGTTCGCCCGTTGGGTGTGTCCGTGCCCGCGGGCGTAAACTTCCACCCGAATCTGCATCCATCGGGTAGAATATCCGCGGGCACGCGGGTAATTGATGCCCGTTGCCATCTTTAGGCGAGATGGTGTTCAGTCACTCAATTTTGATTGGGGCCACAAGGTACAGAACTTTTTTTCGAATACGCAGGATGCGTATAGTTGTATTAAGAAGAAAGCAAAGTGTTACAAACTATGCAGACACGAACGGACTCGTGCCTGCCCCCGCTTCTTTTGTAGAAGGGGTCCTATTACATCGGCATGACGACTACTCGCGTAACAGACCTGCCAATGATGTCCCGCTTCTTAGGCAAGTTATGTTGTCACTTGCCTAGTTTCTTCCGATGATGTCCGCCACCTCGGCTGCTGATCGCTCTTTACCCTTGAACAACCTGGCGTTTCGTTCTTTCTATAGCTCCCAGGTTACCAGCATGAAGAGGGTGTTTAGACCCTTTGTTTTCCCGGCTTGCTGATTCCGGCGCGCCCTCCTCCACCAGGCCAGGAGCGATTGGTTGGCGTCCGCGAAGCTGCAGTTGCATCTCGCCCAGGAGAGGACGGTCCACCATACCTCCTTTGCGAAGGAACAGTTGACGAGCAGATGCGATGCCGTCTCATTCTCCTGATCGCATAGCCAGCATGGAACATGTGCATCCAGGCCGTGCCTAACTCGTCGATCGGCCGTCCATACACGCTTGCGCACGGCCAGCCACACGAACGAGCACTTTTACGATGGACCATGATACCAGTGAATAAAAGGTATCATAGATGTAATCCAACCGTCCATTATATTGGACAATACCGTAAATAGTCTGTAGATCAAGTAATTAAAATTTCTTCAGTGAACCGCCGACGCCGCCATCTCGATCGTTCTCGGAGGACGCACGCCGCCGTCCGCATCCACGCAGGCGCCGTCACATGTTTGAATCCTCGCCGGCGCCGCCACAGCCACACGTTTGGATCCTCGCCGGCGCCGTTGTCTGCCACTCCCGCCGCTCGGATGATCGATGGCGCGTCGTCCTCCATCAAGGCAGCAAACCATCTCCTTGTCGCATCTGATTCATAGCCGGCAACGCCTCCGTCCAGACCACTCTCCAATTGGATCCTCTCCGATTGGATCCTCCGTCCAGGCACTAACTCCCAGTTTTGTTCCTTCCATCCCCATTCGTTGCGCAACACATTCAAATAGGAGATCAGTTACGCGAGGCAAATGATCAAGATCCGGTCTGATTTCTTGCAATGCTGGCCTCTAGTGTTAGCGATTCTGTCAGGAGCTCAATTTTCGTGATTTCAAATCTTGCAATGTTGGCATGTTTTCTAGTTTCCAGTCAAAAGCCCCGTCCATAATTTTTGTTGATCATGACTGTCACTTCTGAAACTTTTTAAGAAGTCTGAACATTTGGAAATAGTTCGGTGCACTAGATTTGCAACCAGTTTGGTATGAACATTTCAAAATTGTTCAACGCAAAAGTTTATTATTCTCATTTTTCCAATAATGCTCGTATAATACCCATGATACCTCATCATGATACTTATAATACTGGTGGAACGAGACGGTATCATGATCAAGATCTGAACCGTCGGATGGATGGAATAAACGGCGTGCATCCATTTGGGTCTACCGTAAAACAGCTCTACCTTTAATGGTGCCCAGGATTTCCATATCAGGTTTGCGCCATGGAACTTGATCGACCCATGGTGCATGGCCTCGTAGGCGGATTTGGATGTGTACTGGCCATCTGGTGTCCACCGCCACACATGCCTATCCTCCTCCTCACTCGCCGTTAGCTGAACCTCGGTCACAAGGTACAGAACTACAGATGGAGGGCCTGCCTTAGTTTTTTGATTGGGGCCACAAGAGTAACAAGCCGTAATCTAGAGAAGAAGCTCGAGCGGCCCAGCCCAAATAAATCAAAAAAATGTAACGGGTCGATCCCTCTATTGTATTTGTAACATGGTGTAATTTTTACAATTTGGCCCTTTTAGAAAAAGTATTTCATATATGGACTCCTGGAGAAAACATGTCCAGAAATGGACCCTTTTCTGAGCGCCATCAGATTTGGTGCTCAGGTAGAACTACTGGGCGCCTAATGATTTGGCGCTCACATAAGCCACGTCAGCTGGGGGGCACGAGGCCGATTTGCTGACCTGGCAGGGGTTGGAAGCCAAGTCCTTTGCCGCCCAGGGGGTGAGCGCCGCATCCTTTGGCGCCCACCCTCGGGCACCAAAAGGCCCGCGGGCTTTTCTTTTCTCTTCTCTCCTTCTCCTTCCTTCCTTCGCTCCGCACGAACAGAGAGCCGGCGGCTCTCCCCTCTCTCTTCCCATTCCATCCCCTCCTTCAAATCCACCCATTCCGCATGGTTTAAGGCCAAATCTTTCGGAGAAATCCATTCCCAAGGTAATCTCCTCCGCCTCCTTGAATTTCGTCCAATAGAAATGCTTGTAGCTCTCAAATTTCGTGTAACCCTAACTCTAGGGTTTGAGGAAGAAATTGGCCGATTCAATTGGTTTCTTTGTTAGATTTGCAATTGGAAGTGTAATGTGGTTGACATGTTGATGTTTGGAAGCTCCGGTTGTAGTTGGTTTCATTGGTAGCAATGAATTGTTATATAAAGCACTATGGCCACTATGTTACATAAAGCACATATGATCCACCTATTCAACAGTTTCCTCTAGAGTCGAAAGATGATTTTGACTATGTTACCAATCCAATTAGACGGTACGACAACAGAAAGTTCAAATGGCCAAAATGCGGTCATGGCCTGGATTGCGTCGTCCAAATGTTCGACGGCCAATGCGATGGAGGTCGGCGTTTCTTCAGATGCCCAAATGGACAAGTGAGTTTTAATTCTTACTTATTTCTCATTCGCCTTTGAGTATCATCTTTAAGCCTCCTCATCTTTATTCAACATTTGCACACCTTTTTTTTACAGAATAACGAGGACCAAAACAATTGTGGCTTCACGCTGTGGGTGGATCCTAAGCCTATCAGCACAACCGTTAAATACATTAGCTACCTGCAAAACCGCATCTTCGACCTACAGCAAGAACTTGAGACGGCAACTCCACGTCAAAGCCAAGAGCTCGTGATTGGCATTGCTGGCCCCGACACCTATTGCCTTGATCCGTACTGCTCATGTCCGCACCACAAGTCAGGCCCAACCAACCCACCACCACAAGCTCCACCAGCACCACCACCACCTTACTACGGTGGTGGTGGGTACAATGACTATGGCTACTCTCAGTCTGGCGGACAGTCAAACTACAGTCCATGGGACTAGATTTCCTACCAAAACCTGGCTAAATGTTACATTCTCGTAATTCAAGTGTTGCATTTTTCAATTCCCTAAAGGCATGTCAGGATTAGTACGGTGCACATATAGGTTAGTCATCATGTGTACCGAACATGCCATTGCAATTTATGTACGTATGTAATTCCATTTCACTGCAATTAAGCCAATGAAGCCGGGTTCTACATCTTTACCATTGCAATATAGCTAGCAAAGTACTACAATTACACAAATACTTAGTTGAAACCAACGGTTCCACGTCATAGTCCACAACATACAACAAGGCCTTTTCTTGCGACTGGTGAGGAGTGAGGAAATGAGAGGAAGAGGAGAAAGAAAGAGAGGACTTTTGTGTGCCCGGGGGTGAGCGCCAAATGGTGCGGCGCTCACAGGCTGGGCGCCATAGATTCCGGCGCTCACCCCTTGCCAGGTCAGCAGAACGGGCGCGAACGGACGCGTGCCCTCCAGCTGACGTGGCAGGGGTGGGCGCCAATTGTTGCGGCGCCCAGGTGTTCAACCTGAGCGCCAAATCATATGGCGCTCAGAAAAGGATCTATTTCTGGACATATTTTTCTCAGGGGTTCATATGTGAAAATATTTTCTGAAAAAGGCTAAAATGTAAAAATTACACTTGTAACATGTCCCAAGAGTAATACCGACGGCCCAGCCAGCGAAACCAGAGTTCTGCGAGTTAATCACTGTTTTTTTGCAAGAAATCTGTTGTTCTCATGTTCATTCCTTATCATGGAGACGTATGTGCCCAAGAAAGAGAAAATTGCAGACTGCAAGCATCGATGGACATGAATGATACTCTCTCGGCTCTTATCTTGTAGTTAGGACAACAATTCTAATATGAAAATGAGCTGAACTTGTTGTCTTAACGACAACAATTTAGAAATAATAAAGGGAGTACATGACATCTGACCTGGAAAATTTCTCTCCGCAAAGCTAACAATGCTGATTTCACCCTCATACTAGGTTGGTCTTTTTCTCATTAGCATATCCAGAAGTACTATTTCAGTCTTTCGGAAGGAGACACATGAGGAATTTTGTGTGCGCGGGACGGCCCATTTCTGTGGCAGGATTTGGACCACAGAAGGAAAGTCAGGACAAGCAGACCAAATCCAAATGAAGCCCGGGCTCCCTAGAAGCTTTGCCATATGCACCTGAATTATACGAACATGGGGATTCAAAGCAACAACAAACTGTGTGTATTGAAAACTGGGTAAAAATTCCCGTCAAAAAAAAAAGGGGGTAAAAACCGAAAAAGAAAGAAAGGCACGAACTGATAGGACTCAAAACAAACACCACATATGATACTTGAGGGACGGTGAAGGGCCAACGATCTAAAGCATCACTTCCAAACCAGTTTATTTTCCCTGTTGATTGGTCCCCAAGAGAAGAGAATAGGGAGGGGAACAGAAAAGATGAAAAGATGATGATCATCAGGCGTCAGGCATGCAAACCTGACGTGGGTTGCACCGGCTGACCGACATTGGAGAAAAGAACCTATACTTTTCTTATGATTTGGGGTGCGTTGGTTTCCTCCCCTTCAAATTTTAGACCAGTCACACCAAAGAGAATCTTATTATTTAAAAACATTAAATAAAGTCTAATGACAAAACTTTTTTGAGAGATAGATGCTTTTTACGAGATGAATCTAATGAACCTAATTAAGCTACAGTAATCATCTTCTAATCACGGCTTAATTACATTCATTAGATTCGTCTCGCAATTAGACCAGGAGTTTTGTAGTTAGTTTTGTAATTAAATTTTATTTAATACTTCTAAATGACAAGATTTTTTTTTATGTGACCCCTATAAAATTTAGATCCCATGAAACGAACACACCCTTGGTATTTTTTTAAAAACGTCTCTCACGTGCCCTCTACCTTACGTCCACCGTTATACGGAATCATGGTGAAAAGTGCAGAGAAAGTGAAAAACATTTTTTTTTTGTTGGGGAAAGTGAAAAACGTTGAAAAGTTTACGTGTTAGTTGTAATGACACGGCGTGTTCGGTTGGCTGGCTGCCAGCAGAGGCTGGCTGAATCCTACTCACGGGTTACAATCGATTCTAAAAAAAAAAAATTGTACTGACAATCCGGCATCAGTAACCAAATTTCGACTGAAAAGAAGTTACGAAACCCCATCGTCTACGTATTCAGGTTTTTTTTTGGATCTACGTTTTCATGTGTACGTAACTATTTCTGAGTACATGAATGAATGACGAATGCATTCTTATGTTTATCAGGAATAGGCTTGATCATATATATTGATTTGTTTAGCTTAGTGATTACGAGAGCGATAGTAACTGATGAACTACTGTTTGTTCCTACAATCCTCATTGATATGTACCACAGATATCCTAAAAATAATCGGGAGGGTAATGTAGCTGTAGACTTGTAGGCACAATTTACTGGCTAGGAGTAAAGGAGGGACAGCTCATTTTTGGCAAATAATTATGCAAAAACATTATACTGTACCTCGGTCACGAGCTCTTCATGATGCAAAGTTTCGAGCAGATTTAATGTATTGTTCTTGTGTGAACATCTGCTGTTAAGGAGAAGAAGCAATTTTCAGTGATCCATGGGAACTAGTGCTTCAGTTCATCAAAGGTTGGCGTCTCCCCAAGTTGTTCATCTGAATTCATGAAATTTCGCATGCTCAAACTCATCTTGAAGATATGGAAAAGATCAAGTGAATTTAGCATGATCCGAAATTGCTCCTCTACATGAAGGAATGTAGCTAGGAATAGCGATGTAGCTATCGCTCTAAATTTTCGAAACATCCACACCCGATTTTTCACGATTTTGTACGTATGCCCCCACGTTAAAAGCATTCGCATGTCACGTCTGCCAACATACCCCGCGCGCCGTGCGACGTGCCGCTGTCCCCGTTGCAAACCGGCGCCGGCGGTCCGACTCCAGCCAAATAAACTCATCCATCCGCAGCGTCGCACCCAGAGACGAGAGAGAGAGATGCCTGCCGCTTCCGCGTAATTTAAAACGCTTCCGGTCCGGCTCCAACCACCCGTCGTTTGCCCCTTTTTTTTTGGGGGGGGCGGGGGGCGGGGGCGCTGTTTGCCTGTTTTTGTTGAGGCAGTCAGCATTCCGTCCCGCGGCAGCCTTCCTAGACCCTCCACCCACCAAACCACGCGACGCGCCCCACAAAAGAATCAACAGGCCACGCCACCGCCAAATTAAAGAGCATCGCGACCATGTCCGTGTCCGCTTCGCCGTCGACGCACCACCGGTTTTTGAAGTGAGCCACGGCCACAAAGATCGTGCGGTATGGCGCTGCTGCTCAGGCTTCTGCTTGCCGTCGGGCTCCCCGTCGCGGCGCTGGTCGCGGTGGTCTTCTTGGTGTACCGACGGCGAAGCTTGCCGCGCAACCCGGCGCCGGAGCTGCCGGACTCCGCTCCTGCAGCTATGGGAGAGCCGACGGCGAGCCCCGGGCTGGCGAAGCTCAACATGCGGTACAGCGCCGCTAGCGGCCGCGCGGGGATCCGGTTCCAGCAGCTGCACCACCACACGCACCACCACGGCCACGTCGCGAGGCACCGGGGCTCGGGCGGCGGGGGCGCCGCGCAGCAGGGCTCGTTCCAGTGGGCGGACCACCCGCGTCTGGTGACGGAAGCAGCGGAGAACGGGTGGGCGCAGTTCGTGTTCGCCGTCGCGCCGCCGCGCGCGAGGTCGGCGTCGTCGTCACCGCTGTGGGGGACGTGCCCGCTCTGCGACGCCGGGACGAGCCGCGACATGTCGGAGGCGGCCTGGGAGGTTCCCGCCGGGTCGTCCGAGCGGATGCAAGCCGTGCGGCTCAACCCGGCGACCGCGTCCGCCTCCGCCGCGGCGGCGTCCAGCAAGAAGTGGCTCAACCCGGGGAGCATCCTCGCGAGCCCGCTCCGCGGCGGCGACGCGGCGGAGATTGCGGCGGGAGGGAACAACCATCCCAGTGCGCCGCTGTGCGTCGCCAGGATGAGCCTGCCGCTGCCCGGACCGCCGCTCGCCGGCGCGCCGTTCCCGCAGGACGCATACTTCGAGGTTACCATCATCTACCTCAACACGAGGCGGCCGGAGTGGTCGGCGTCGCAGGCCAGCCGCCGTGGGAAGGACCGCGAGAGCGATCGGGTCAAGCTCATCAGTTTCGCGCCGGACGCCGTCACGAGCCCGGTCCAGGAAAACAGAGCCGCCGCCAAAGACGATCAGCAGGAGAAGCAGAGGCACTTGGTCATGTCGATGGGTCTCGCCGCCGCGTCCGCCGCCCCGTCGCGGCCGTCGCTCGCCGGAACGTACGCGTCGTCCATCGGCTTCCACTCCAACGGCGCGGTCTACCTCGACGGTAACAACCGGCAAACCACATGAATACTCTGCTTCACGAATCCGTGAACTGCAAGGCATGGTCTGAATAGTTTTGACGTCTTCATTCAGGGATGAAGCTGGTGTACGAATCGGACAAGTCATCGTGGGCGGGCGTGGACAAGGTGGTCGGGTGCGGCTTCGAGCCAGCGAAGCGGAAGGTGTTCTTCACGGTGGACGGGGCGCTGGTCCACGCGGTGAGCTGCAACGCGGAGGCGTTCGCGAGCCCGCTGTACCCGGTGCTGGCCTCCAGCTTCGACGTCATGGCGCTGGTCAACCTCGGGCAGGCCAAGTTCCGGTACGCGCCGGCCAACGCGCGCCGCACGGCCAACCCGTCCTTCGTGCGCGCCGCGTCGGGCGGCGACGGACGCGGAAGCGGCGGCTCGCTGGGCCTCGACTTCGACGACAGCGGCGACCTCTTCTCCATGGGCCGCGTCGACTCGGGGTGGATGGAGTCCTCTCGAATCAGCAAGAGCAGGAAGGACGGCGGCGCCGGCGCCGGCGCTGGCGACCTGGAGGCCGAGTCCGACCTCTTCGAGATCTCGTTGCGAGACTGAGAGAGACGGCCCGCGGTCTGAGACCGACAGGTGGCCCGTAAGTCAAACGGGAATTAGTCGTAGTAATGGCGAATGGTCATGCTGATTCTGACACATGCGTAGCTTAGGAGTTAGGGCGCTGCAGATTAATTTGGCCGTTGTTGTTGTTACTGCTGTACCATTCTTGTAGCTGCTGTTATCTAGATGTGAAAAAGTGTTGCGTGTAGGTTAAAAGGATTGAAAGCTTGTCTTATGCAGTGAGCTTTTGATTCCTCATAGTATTCTTCTATTCGCTTGTGCTTTTTTCTTTCCTGCTTTCACTATTTGGATGTAAATACGGTACGCTGGATATAGATTCTGGGAATAAAATTTCAGATAAAGAGGGGAAAAGGTGCCAATGAAACACCACAGTTAAAAAAGATGGATCTCTCGCTGATTCACATTTTCGTGGCTTAATGTTATTTTTTTACCAGATATTTGCAAGGTCCGTTCACCTTTATGCCTGTTATGAAATCTCCTATCATTAGAGATTGTCTAGCGGTGATCTCTTTTTACTACTTCTAACAACTCGTGTACACTTAGCAACGTCCCTCTCCCAAATAAACTCTTGGTGTAGCAGAGAACAACTGTGCGGGGAAAAGAATATGGAATTCGGATAAGTGGCATCTCAAGCAAGCATTAGCATGAATTCTCTTGGTTATGAGGATGACCTTATGGGAGGTCGAATCAAACCATACGGCGTACGCAATGGAAAGCATCTTCTCCATGTCGCCATTTGGGTACTAGGCTGCACAAGGACTCCACGGCTTGCCAGTTGCCACACTACTGAATAATTTTATCCTGCAAAGAAGTGCAGAGTACAGAGCTGGAGAGGTGACAATTTAAAAAAGCGAGTAACGCACAAGCTCGTGCCGTCCCTAACGTCACTGCAGCTCGAATGATAATCTTATTATTGGATTAGGACTGCACACAGGTGTCACCATAGCTTCAAGGAATTATTAGTGTTGCAAACTTGGAGTTGCACGCATTGATGTTCTTTTTGTATTCTACGGCACCTAACGGCTCTGCAGACTTTTTTTTTGCTGCGTGTAGTCAGCATCTGAAACCCCTGTGTTGCATTGTGTCCATTCAGCCGCCTGTAGAATACGGCCGTCCTTTTTGTGACCCGGTTTTGGATGGCACAGCATCTAGAAGGTGAGTTTTGGACCAGCTCTGCTTCTCTTCTTTATCGGCATCAGCTGGTCCAAACGTTCTGCACGGGTTATCATCAGCATGATCAGTATTTTCAACTGCTAAAACTAATGAAGTCAATCACGAATACCGGCTAGAGAATCCTTCTTGGGATGAGCGCTTCTGGCCATCAGAATTCTGAAATATTCCTAAAGAATCTATGCAGTACTTTTGCCATTAAAACTTGCTGGCTTCCATTGATCTGCCGTGTCCATTTCCAAATCTTATACTGATAATTTGAGATCACCGTTATTCCAAATTTCTAGAACATGTTTCATCTTCATGCCACTTGGATTGCCTTCGTCAATATCATCAATTACTGTCGGATTCCTTCGTCAATATCATCAATTCTAGAACATGTTTCATCTTTAGGCCAGTCTCAATGGGGCATTTCATTTGCATTAAATGCTATGCTATGTGTGCATCTTTTGCTGATTTGGCAAGTTAATTATAATGAGAGAGATGAGAAATTTTCATATTTTGTGAGAGGTCTTTCATCCAAATGAAAGGAAGCTGGCTCCCTTTCCTAAAACTAATCTTGGAAAGAGTGCAATGAAAGATCCCATTGAGACTGGCCTTAGGCTACTCTCCGTGGAAGTTTTATTTTTACAATTTTTAGGTTGAATTAAAGAGGAGAAAGAGGTGATATGGGTTTCATCTAGATGAAACCATAAATACACTGTTTCCAAGACATGTTGTCTCTTGCATGTAAACTTTGAAAAAACCAAAATAAAAATAATGCATTGCAAGGCATGTTTCAATCATCAAATAAATCTCTTGATGCTTATGTGGCAGCATTGGAAACAACAAAATAAAATAATGCATTGGGAGTAGTCTTAAGTTAGAAAGCTAGTTCACAAAGTCACTCATGTCTTGTCTATTGCGTGGTATTTGTGATGTGCAAACATGGGCACGATCAGCTACTCATAGCTATCTGTCTCAATGTTTCACCGGAGAGGGAGAGAGAGAGAGATCTTGTGCACCCTCCAACATATCGATATAAAACAATTTTCATCATCGCGTAATGACTCATCGTTAACTTTTTCTTCCATCAATATCACATCCTATGCATACACATCAACATTTTTTGTGAACTTTTATGCACCAGTAATCATATAATTGGCAATTGCATCACTACTATGACATGAAAATAGAATATATCAAGAGCAAATTCCTTATTTGGCCCTTAAAAAGTTTCCGGTTCCTTTCTTGGCCTATTCTTAAAAAAAGTTCCCTTTATGACCCAAAACGTAATTTTCGTTCCTTTTTGGGCCCTTCCGTGTGATCCGTTAGACTGGGCCGTGAAATGCCTCTTCACAGCGATTGGAAAAGACCATTGTACCCTTATCAGCTCTGGCTACCAGAACGAATCGTTCTCGTGTAAAAAAAAAAAGACCGACTCGTTCTTCTCTGCTGCCCCCGACGCGAAACAGAGAGGAGCGAGGGCTGCTGCCGCCGCGGATGGAAGGGGCGGGCGCAAAGCAGGCGGCTTGCGCCGGCGCCGGCTCGGGAGCGTCGGATCCAGGGCCTCCCCCCGACGATCCCGTTCCAGCAGGACCGCGCATCGAGGGGGCGGGCGCCGTCCCCATCCCGCGCGACTCCAGGGCAGAGCGCGATGCAGGTGGCCTACACGGCGTCCCGGCGGCGGCCGTGAAGGCGTCGTGCTCGTCGCCGCTGGCCACCGGGCGCGGCCCCGCCAAGGTTGCACAGGACGTCGGGTGAGTGAACTCTCTGTTCTTAGTTTCTCAAGGTTTAGCTGTCAATTTCTTTAGGATTAGGTTGCAATGTTAGTTCAAATAACAGAGGTTAAATGTTAGAATCCATTTGATTTTGAATAACAGGTTGGATCCAAATAGCAGTTTCTTGTTGAAAATGAAATTAGTGAGCAACTGTAAGAAGGCTAGGAAATTAGTAAGCAACCATAACAGGTTAAATTCATGGATGTCAATTGTATTGCAAAAACAAAATTTGCTGTAGGAGCCCCTCCTACTGTTTTCGTATAACAGAAAAAAAAAAAGAACAACCTATCAATCTTGGTAACATTTGATAACTATTTTGTAGCTCAAGACAGTTGATTTTTGCTGCTCCTGATTTTGATGTTCAGCAGTTGGAAAAGGAAGATTCTCCCAAGCAATGCTCTTTAGCTCACAGAAGTTTCGATTTAAATGGTTCTCGCAGGTCCTGGAGCGAATCAGCAAGCAACAAGGACCGAAGGCCAAGAAACTCTGCCTGAAGCGAACTCTGACTGGACCATGGTAGCTTGAAGCTTGCACAGCAATGGCCAAAGTTAAGAACGCCGGCTTCTTTAGACGTGACCCATGTATATATATCAGGTGAAGTCAGAATCAGTTCCCTAGTAGGCCACCACTTCAGAGCTACATTTCCCTTTCTTCAGTGATCGTTCCGTTGGGATAGAGCGCCTGTGACATCTACCAATATGAGGTTCAGTTAGGCAATCCTCAGATGAACAATGAGGCATACCATCTAATCTGTTTAACTTGCCTCCTATGTAATGGACATCTATGTAATATTGTTAAATTGCCATGGTGTATGTGACTCTGTGACATGGTGTATGCACTTGTGAAACTTTGATATGTATGCATGTTCTCTCCTTTAATTGACTGTTCTGTGCAAAAATAGATGAACTATTGCTTTTATTTCAATTTTGTGTTCAAATAATGCTGAAACAATGCCGAAATACTGCTGAAATAATGTCAAAATTTTGTGTAATATGAAATCTTGAACAATTATGTTTTTTCTGGAATTTCGGAAAAATTAAATAATTTCAAAAATAAATTTTACATTATTTTTCATTTCAGGGGCACAACGGACATTTCAGCACCTCTTTAACACCGTTAACACTCAAAATTAACGGAAGGGCCAAGAAGGGAACTAAAGTTGTGTTTTGAGTCATAGAGGGAACTTTTTTTCAGAATGGGTCAAGAAAGGAACCGGGAACTTTTTTAAGGCCAAATAAGGAATTTGCTCATATATCAATGGAATAAAACCAAAATCATAGAAGGAACCAATGTAACGCATACAAGAAACTAGACTATGTTCAAGGAAAATGGAGATTCACCACTCAGAATATAAGCAGTGAGATACATACTCGCCACTCGAGTGAGATAGCCAAATGTCCAAGATTGTTGAGCGGGACTTATCTTAATCTTTAGCGGGCTTGACCAATCCAAAATTAGGCATCTTGGCATTCGAATATTGATCCAGCAACACGTTGTCTACCTTTTGCGATATCCCAATGAATGAATTTTTCTAGAGAAAACTAAAAAACATTATATTCTCTCTGGGCAACACTTCTCTACAGGAGACAGTTGTGCAATGTAGCACCATCAAAATAGACATATAAATCAAGATTCTCTCGACATCAATACGGGTAGGATGTGTGTGGACATGAGTGGGTGGGGGGCATGATCCCCCTCTCACATTTTTGCTTGCTCGTCCAATTGCGCCTGATTTTTCCAAGATCAACTCAGTGAGAATTCCCTTAAAGACCACCTACGATCTAGTTGCTGGCGCTATCAATCTATGTACTAACAACATGTTAGGCTTCCATGAACTTATTTTTGCAGCCTGGTGCGCGTTAGACATACACGTGAAAAAATTATGTGGAGTACAACAATGATGTCCTTTCAACGTATGGCTTGTCCTAATATTAATTCCTAAACATAGTCATCTTATCAAACATTACATAGCAATCTATTCTTATAAAATCAAAATGCAAACACTGGAACGAGCTCACCTTAGGTTGTATGCTTGTAGTATATGTCTAGTTATATGTAGAGTTTTCATGCTCTCTTCGTGATTAGTATATTTTTGTTTAAGAATTTCATGCACCCAAAGCTGACATATTTATGTGACCAGTATCAATAATTCTAACTCTACTTACACTACGTCAGGTCAGGCCTTTAGTAACACATATATATGTTACTAAAGTTAGAAAAAAGTGTTACAGAGACCTATAGTAACACAAAAAATAAGTGATGCATATGCTGGTGTTACTAGAACAAATTTTAGTGTAACACATATATGTGTTACTACTTGTAAAAAATATGTTACAACAATAATGTAGCAACACATGTGAATGTGTTACTACGTTTAATAAAATGTGTTATAATATTAATGTAGTAACACAAATAAAAAAATTGAAAAAATTAGAGGCTGCTAGGATTTGATCCCAGGACCTCACCTTCATATTGTTGCTGATGTAAATTTTAAACGTCTATGTTGGTTTTTTAGGTTATTTCATGTAATAGGGATAGTGGGTAATTTAAAGACACGTATTGGGGTATTTTGATCTCCTTTTTCATATTGGCAGTATGAAAAAATATCTCAAGGTCGCTGACTGCGGCTAAAGTCCTCCCTTAAAAATACAGCAATGCAGTGTATAGTCAAGTTCAGAACAGCTCAGAAACATAACTCGGTTCTAATAGTACAATACTGTTTCCGAAGGGAAAACATGGCCTTTTTCTTCATTAAATTAATATTTACACACCCATGAGGTCCATAAATACACCAAGAAAATATGTTCATGTATGCCAAGGAAAACAGATAGCTCACACCATGTGCCAGACCCGACATGTTGGTTCTGCAAACGCATGGACAAAAAGAAGGCTCACAGGGAGCAGGAACTCAAGGAATGAACAAACAGAACAAGCTCAAAACTACCTATCACAACGTAGCAGTACAAGTTAGAGGGCACGCTACCAGCATCAGCAGTACTGCATCCGACATGTTGGTTTAGCACTGCCTAGGAGCTGCCTTCCACTTTCTTTCTGAACATTATCCTGCCCAGCAAGCTGGGACCCCGCTTCTTCTTCTTCCCAGGATCAGCCGAGACGTCCCGTGGCTCGGCGAACACCGGATGGACCACGATTTGTGTCGAGTCCTTGTCTTCAGCGTTAGCATTCTGCTCTCGTGCTGGGCTCCTTTTCGGTGCAGCGCAGAACGCATCTTGTTCTTCCTTGTACTGCACCTGTTTGGGTGTATCAGGAGATCCGGAACCCTTAGCGTTGGCGAATTCTTCAGCAAGGATGCTTGCAAGCGACTGGGGCTTGTAAGCCAAGCTCGCCTCGGGGTTGAACACCGGGCTGTCTTGGGGACCTGAAGGTAAAGGGGTTGCCAGAGCCTTCAACTGCTTGTTGAGAATTGTGATAGTCTCCTGGCACTCTGCGAGCTTATCAGCTGCTGCCTGTATATCTGCGTTCTGCATGGAGTATAGACTTTGTGAGTTCAGTTCCTGATGAGGGGTGTTCATTTCTTTGGCTAAAATTTTAGCTATTTAAAATCTTGTCATTTAAGGGTACTAAATAAAGTCTAATTATAAAACTAATTATAGAACCTTGTACTATTTCGCGAGACAAATCTAATAAGAGTAATTAAGCCGTGATTAGAAGATGGTTAATGTAACATTACTGTAGCAAAACATAGATTAATTAGGCTCGTTAGATTCGTCTCGTAAATTAGCCCCCATCCATAAAAAAGTTTGTAATTAGACTTTATTTAATACTCTTAAATGGCAAGATTCTCTTTGATGTGACAGGGCTAAAATTTTAGCCAAAGGAAACGAACGGGGCCGAGCAAAAAAAAATTTGCATTGCAAGGATACCACAAACTTACTGCTGCTAACTGCTCTTCCTCTTGTGCTGCCCAGTCTTTCACACTAGCCTCAGCAACAGGGCTGCAGTAAAATAGTATATACCTCAAAATTTCTCGATAAAGTTTTTTAAAAAATAAAATAAAATTGTGCAGGTAGTATATGAGTCTTGTCTATACCTTTGTATCTCATAGCACGTTGATTTTCTGCCTGGAAGGATATCATCATCCGGATCTACCACACATCCTGGTGTGTCTTTATCAAGCTTCTCTTGGTGACTGGCCGTGATCTGGCCTTCATCTGACTGAATCGGTTCCTCCTGTGCTTCTTCCTGGATATCTAGAGCTGCTGCTGTTTTTGCACCTTGGGTGCCATTGTTATGTTGATCATCCGTATTGATTGTACTTACCGACATACCTTCATCAGAATTCTTTGTATTACTGTCAACAGTGTTGGATTGATCTTGATTTGAGAAGTATTGGCTCAAAGTGTACTTCAGGATCAGGCAAATCTCTTCACTGAACTTTTCAAGGTTAGCTTTCCCAAGCAGAAAATCGTGACAGACCTGAACCAGGTGCTCAAGGCGACCACGAAGTTCAGACTTGTCAGGTAACAGTAATCTTGATCTTGCAACGTTGTCTTCTGGAGATGCACCAATCATTGAAGTCAATTTCTCGACCAGATCTCTCACCATCTTCTCTACTTCAGACTGATCATAAGATACATTTGAATCTTCTCTTTCTGTGGAAATGGTTTTCTGATCCAATGCATGCCTTATTTCCTCAAGAATGGTGTCAACACTTTCACCACTTGATTCATGCTTATGCATTACCAGTTCCCAAATATCCTGAACCTTTTCAGGATGGCCGTTGGGGATGTTACCATTTACGACAAGATCATTGCCGTTCTGTTCCAGCGCAACCGGCCCCATATCTGCCTTCTTTTGATCACTTGATGTCATCTCCATTTTCTCAATCTCAGCGAAATCATCAAGCAGGCTCATGTCGGACGCCATGATGGACGCGCCATCCTGGTTCCCGGACCTGAACTGCTCCAGTTCAGAAATCAGAGCAGAAGCCCAAGACTCAGACTGACAGTTAGCATCACTCAGCTGCCTGTTCTCTTCCGTCATCTCCTTGAGCTGCCTCTGCACGGCCGTGAGCTTGCAAGCCTCGTCGGCGTACTTCATCTGCACGACCTGCAGCTCGTTCTCCCTCCTTGCCAGCGCCTGCTTCAGCGCCCGGTTCTCCTCCTCGACGGCGCGGAGCCTGAACGCGTAGCTCTCGGCCTCCACCACCGAGGACGAGCGCCTCGGCGACGGCGACGGCGACGGCGTCCGCGGCGTAAACGACGACGCCACGGACCGCGGCGAGGACGGCGTCGCCGGCCGCGGCGCGCGCCTCGGGCTGGCTCGGGGCGTCATCTGCGGCGTCGGCTGATCGACCTCGTCCCTCATCTTGGCGATCGCCGCCGGCCCGGGCAGCCGCTTGCGCACCATGGCGCGCAGCCGCTGGCACTCGGCCTCCAGCTCCGCGACCCGCTTCGTGAGCTCCGCTTGCTGCCGGCGCGCGGCGTCGGCGGCCTTGAGGTCGTACTCGCGCTCCTGGCCCCGGACCTCCAGCTCCCGCTGCAGCATGCGCACCTCGTACTGCAGCGACCCCGCCTGCTTCTGCGCCGCCTCCAGCCGGGCCGCCGCGCCGGCGAGCTCGCCGCGCGCCGCGGCCTCGGACGCGCGCAGCTCCGCTATCAGCGCGTCCTTGGCGTCCGCGGACCTGCGGAGGCCGCTCTTCTCGGCGGCGAGCTTCGCGGCCTTCTTGTTCGCGTCGTCCAGCTTGTGCTGCAGCTCGCGCGCTCTCTTCTTCTCGGCGGAGATCTCCGTGGCTGCCTCGACGATGATCTGCTCCCGCTCTTCCCTGGCCATGACCAGCTGCTCCATGCAGGACCTCAGAGCTTGCTCCATTTCCGCCATTGTTATTCTCTCTGCTTCTTCTGCTCTTCCCTTGAAACTGATCACCGACAACTTTTGCCTGGAAGAAGTACCAGCTCAACCTGGCCAATGATGGCATTCAGTTTAGAATGGAGTATGCATAAAGGTAAAGATAAACAAAGAATTCACCTTAACAACTACTGTCAGAATTGTTATAGCCAAGTCAATCAGGTTTGCATGACTCTCTTTGCGAACCCAACAACTAAACTACTAGTTTGGTTGTCACGTTTTACCAACCAAAGGCTGAAGATAACTTTTCCTTAATCTGAATAATTTTCTTCGTTCCATCCACCATGCTGAAGGATTAATGTGTGTTCTGAAGCAACCAGTCTCATTCAGAAGAACAAAGGGACAACCTTTGCTTTTAACTGTATACTTAAAAAAGCTTTGAATTGTTCATTCCAAGTTATGACGACAATCTAACAGAAGTGCATTCCAAGTATTTATCTGTCGTTTGCTCAAAAGCACGAGCATTGTCATGACGGACAACCATGATCCAAAGTTTGATTTTGAACAGTTGGATACGAGGTGGGTGAAACACTAAGGTGCAAATTCACTTCCCAAATTCAGAGAAATTGTGAATCCTCTACGTGGCTCTTGATTGGTATCAAGGCCATGATCTCTGATGGTCAACCGGAACCGTAGCATTAGCAGCACTGCCGCACCATTCTATCGTAGCATTAGCAGCACCATTCTATCGTGTTCAGCTAATTAAATTTCTACATGTAAGTTCTGATAAATGAACATGGCAAACCTAGTAAACACTATTGTAAACTTCACGAGCACACAGTGAAAATATCGAGCTGGATGCAAAACAAAAAAGCGAAACCAGGGTGATGAGCGTTTCCCATACCTGCTTGAACAGCCCGCACAATTCTTCAGCCACCGCAACCGCAGGTTTGCATGGCTCCCCGGTGAAGACAGGAGCGAGGAGGAGGCAGAGCAGGAAGATGACACAAATAGCCGGCGAGTGTAGAGCACCGCAAGGGCATTCTATCTCCACTTCCCCAGGCCGCTTCGCGGTAAGGTGGTCGGTGCCTTGCAGGAGTTGGATGAGGATATGGAGCCGTGGAGAAGGAAAGCGTCAAGGGTGCAGCACGAATGGCGCTTTCGCTTGGCGGGAAGGGAGAGGGGTCAGCCAAGATGGGAGAGCCTGGTGGTTCAAACATGTTGTCAGAACAGAAGAAAGACCTCAAAGCTGGAACAGTTGAGCTGTTAACTGAGGTTTTGTCTGTACGACCTCACTGCCCCACTGCAAAGAGGTGTCTTCTTCCTCTCCTGACATGGCTGTTCTACTGGTGATGAACAGCAATCTATGCTACGACTGGAAATTGCACGCCCATTGGTGGCCACAGGCCAGAACCCAGGTATTCGAAAAAAAATACCTGGGTACAACTGCAATCACCCAAGTATCCTATTAGCTAGCTTCTTTGTTTTTCCGGTATCGATGTGGCATTGCACCTTGTGTGCGTTAAAGTGATGAATTGAAGACAGGTCGGTAAACAGGCGCCGTCAGCCTTTGAGGTTTGAGACCAAATCACTGAATCGTAAATGACACCAGTCGCTGCACTGTCAAAGAAGTTGGGGATTCATAAATCGGTGTCCTAGCACAGGAGAAATGTGCGTCGCGATATTGAACATTCTCTCCAAGCTAGGCTGATGACTGATCAGCACACTGCACACGTGAATCTTACTCAAGAGAAATGAAAGTTATTACTTTGGTACACGAAGGGAAGGACACACCTCTGACTCGAACAATCGTAAAATGTATACATATTATTATCAGCACCACATGAACTGTAGGATTTGTCCATGCAATCTTTATTGGATACTTGGATTTCGACAGTAATGTACGTACAAGGCCCTTTTAAGAGCAAGCAGCTAAACAGCTGCTGTACACTTATCACCTACTTGAGGGATGAAACGTCTCCGGATTCCGATGGAGTACCACTATGACAGGATCAGACGCACTCGGGCAGTAGCGGAGGCACACCTCACTCGGTTGCCGGTGGTGTGGGGCACGCGAAGTGAGCTCGGTACCGAACCACTTTGGCCTTGGCAGTGGGTGTAGTGAGCGACCGTTTGTCACTCGGTCACAGGGTATTCTGACGGTTGAGCGGTCAACCGGTGGTTGCACTGCAAGTCTGCAATATCATACTGAGCTAGATACGATTTCGGGGTGCTTTTTGCAAGTGAAAGGTGATGAGAAGGATTAGTTCTAATACCTGATACGTTTCTTAGAGAATTTTACTGACACTACAGTTCAGCCAAACACTCGTATGTTTCTCCTCGGCTTCCCTTGCCTTAGAGCTTCAATGACTATGTAACCATTGCCACAAATAAAACCAACATATTATATAGATTGTCAATAACTATACTAGGATCCTTATTAAAAAGAAAATAACTCTATAGTATGATGACTATATTATAGAGTTGTCGGCCATAGCCGTAAGAGAGTACCTGAGCAAAACGCCTATGGCATTACTTTTGCGGCAAACGTTAACCGATACGATTTGTAATGTCCAGTTAGCACTTATGTCCGAGTTTTGGTGCACAGCAGTCACGCATCTTTATTCATTTCCCATGTATAACACCGCAAAGAATGAGCCCGTGATCACTCTGTCATTTACGTTAAGATACCTAGATCGCCTCAATATGTTGCATAGATGAAATCAATATGATGGTTTTACAAGAAACTGTGTGCAATGACTGTGCAAGCACCGAAACAAACCAAATGTTATTGTAGTTCCTACAAAGAAACAGCTAAATAGGTACGAGATCATCAAGCAAGCAGATAATCAATGTCAATTCATCCATTTAAATTGCTCCACATTTGATCGCATAATAAGGGGTATATAAGAAAAATAGTTCTATTACCATACGAACTTCAATTCAGAGAAGAAATTTGCTTGCACCTACAGTACTAGCAATACTGCAGTGAAGGTACAATGATAACCACTAAATTCCTAACTCTTGTATTACAGAGTGCATATTCCCGAAAAACTACTGCCTTGGCAAGTCCAAACCTCCTACTTATCAGACACCTTATGTTCCTCTTATACCCAAAAAATGCACTTCGCACAGATCAACTACCTGAACAGGTTAAGATCTGAATGGATGAACGCAGTGTGAGATATGAATGGAATATTAGCATACACGCCTGCAAGCGCACACCTCATGCACTCAACAACCGTGAAGATCTGAATAAAGGCCATCGTCATCCAGAAATACGCCATTGGTTTACCCTGGAAAATGATGCTTGGATTCCAGTTGCATGCAGTGGCCAAGGCTTGAGAACCCGTATCAAGCAGGATAGCCAATATGATGTGAAACCGCAAGAAGTGCGGCGACCACTTCCGCCTCACAACAAAGAAGTATATAGTCATGAAGATCACCAGGAAAAGCCAACCTGGGAGTAGAGCCATTGTATCAATGAAGGCGTAAAGCAGACTAAACCTTTGCAAGTATGGATGAAGCTGGTAGATAGCATCTGCGTGTGACCACATGTTGTGCAGTGGCAGAAGGTAAGGTACACATGCCAGGGTTCTCCACCACCATTTAGGTTTAGATTCTAGCTCAGGGTAGCTGAATGATGCTAAAGATGCTTGACAGGCAACTTGAGTTCTTGGGCGCAAGCTGCGCGCTGACAGCAGTGGCTTGATTCCCTTGATAGGATCATATTTGGTAAAGGATGAAGATATAGCCTGGGAGTGAAAATCTGCACCAGCTGAAAGCCAAAAGGGGGAAAAATAAAGGTGTCATATGTTGAGTAGTACAGGATCAATGGTCTGAGATAATTCATATTATGCATCATTTAGAGAAGGGTAACTAACAGCAACTTGAAAGTTTTTCACAATGACAATATAGTTGAAAACTTGCAAAAGTAGAATTTCAGTACACTCGTCATAAAAAGTCAATACGGATTACTAAGTTGCGACTTTGTATCCATCCATGTGTCGTGTGTACAGTTTCCTTCAACATAATATCAACTTTAGTTCTCCTAGACTAAAATCTATACTTAGTGTTGCTTCTAAAAGGATAACCATTACACCGTGTATCAAGAAGACAGGTGCCAATGCCATACTGTCATCGAAATTCTAAAGTTCATTTTGCCTTTAAAAGAAACAATAGTCCAGGTTATTGAACAATTTGGCCCTTCAAAGCCAACAAAGAAAGCTTTGCATATGTTCCCCTTTCATCCTATCGTCTTCTTTACAGGCTATAGCAATTTCAAAGAAGCAATCAATCCATTTTCTGCCCAGGAAGTATTAGGGAACTTGAAATTAAGTTTACTATTTCAATCATGCAACTCTACCTTGTTTTGTAAAGGAACAGAGACAATGAATCTTAAGCAATCCCAAAATAAAGATCACCAAAGGTTGTCATATTTAGTTATACTTCCCAAAAAAAATTAAAGAAGGATATGATTTGCTGATGGAGTTAGAGGCTCATAGGTAACAGTAAGTACAATTTATTTTATCACCTAACCATATTTGGATGCTAATTCAGCCAATTCTTGTCCAATAGCCTAATTGAATAGTGTACTGAATATGTATGAATGATAACATTGTCCGCAGAAAAAAAGAACCTCTTAATTCACAGACAGGCTTGGAAACTCAGTAGAACTGCAAGTAGGCTATTCATTCATACAGTCCCATAAGGATGAAAACAAAGTACCTCTCAAAGCCAACGATTTCTTCTCAGGGCGAAATGCAGGACTCCGCAGGCTCAGAAACGCAGGCCTAGCAAGATAAGACGGCCTCGCAGGGGAACCGTAGTGGCTCATGGCTGGAACACCAAACGGCCGCGCGTTCGCCGTAGCCACCCCATGGCATGGAAACATCTCGCCTGCGCAGCGGGAAACCTAACAGAGGGAGATTAGGGTTCAGATAAACCCCCCGAAAAATTTGGGGAAAAGAGCGGCCTCAACAACAATGGCACCAAGCAAGGTAATGCTGGCTTCCTCACCAGAGCAGGAATGATTGAGCCCCCGAGCCCAGGTGAATCCCCGCGCCGCGCCAATCCAAGGGGGACGGCGGCGAGAAGAGGAAGAATTGTGGAGCTGCGGCGGAAAGGATTGGGTTGGGGTGGAGCTGCCTCTACCTCGGTCGGTGGGTGGTTCGGTACACGGTTCGGTGGCACCGAGTAGACACGGTTCACCGGTTCGGCTCGCGGGTCGGTCGACCGAGGGTAGCTTGGGAATACAGTCTGAAATGCGTTTGTGTATCATGTGGGAAAACAAGGGAACTTTTTTATTTTTTGCAAACAAATTGAATTGATATTTGAAAATTAACACCCTGTCAACTACCTTCTGAAAACAGCAAAAATTTTTGTCACACCATCCTGATGCTATGGCAAAATCCTTTTGCGTGATAAAGGGTTATGTAGTGTTTTATCTTAGCCACGGTAATCAAAGGCACAAAACTAAAGTTTGTAATATGTCAGTGCATTTTAAATGAAACATTAAAATATGTGGTCGGTTAAAACAATGTATAATTAATGGATATTTGAGTGAATTGCATAAAATACTAGATTTTGATATCATATTCTCACCTTGCGTCAGGTTTTAGATTTATTTTCATGAAACACTGGGTTTTAGCTCAAAGTTTCTCACTTTGCACCACATTTTACCCTTGGCCAGTCATACTCACATATATTTTGAATGAGACATCTAAAATAGTAGTCTGATAGCTCTTTCACCTTTTATTTGGTTTCATTATCTTTTATTATAAAAACTAATTAAGCACAAGAACTTCACGTTTTCACCTGCAGAATTTCACAAGTAATTATTTCATTTGGAAACAAGACGTGAATGCTTGTGCTGAAGTGCATTGGTCTCTATAAATCAAAAACAAAGAAAAATGAAAACCAAAACAAAAGGTGAGATTTGATTAATTGATTATGGTACATAATAGATGGGTACTTGCTTACATTGCACATACAAAAGCTGGCTAAGCCTTTCTAGAGCAAATACGACAATCCAAGCATGTGAAATATTGTCGTGTTAATGTTGGAGACATTGTCATTATCTACTCTTTCTTTATAAGTGCGACCAACTAAACATCATTAACTCCTATTTCTCTGCAACCACAGCGAGCCACGTCACCTAAATTGTTTTGTCTATCCGATTGCCGGTGTTGTTTCAATCCCGAACGTCAGTTTGTTTGATTAATATGGCTACTCGCCCCTGCCTTAGCCAGGTAGGCCTCATCGTTGTTTAATCCAGCACAATTAAGCCTAGCGAGCAGCAGCATATACAACCCAGAGACCGGGGGTCGTCTCTAATATATGAACAGACAGGTCATACAGACATATAAACAGACAGATCATACAACCCAGAGACGAAGGATCGTCTGTAGGTAATTTAATGCAACTCCACTCCCCGCTAGCAGCTGCTCCACGCGAGATCCGTCGCTTCTGAAAGACCAGGCCTACAACCAAAGTGCTCTCCCCTGCTGCACCTCGGAGCACGGGACAACGGCGTTGTCTCACGAGGCGACGGGACACCCGTCTCTCGGCTGACGCAGGGAGTTTTCTGTAAAACGGACATCACGCAGACGGGCGTTGTACATGCCCTTGCAAGCAGAGCATCCGGAAAGGCACCCGGCCACTCAAAATTTCTCATTTTAATTGCCCACTAATAACATTTTCCGTTCCCACATTTGATGACTGCGTAGTGATTTCACCCATGTTATCTTTACTGTCTAGCTGCCCGCAATTGATTGTTTAATCGGCTCCCGAAAACGTCCGTTCATACTTTTATTTCACACTTTTCAAAGGTGCCATATCAGATTTAGAGTTTTCACATGATAAATGAAATGGTCTCTCTCAATGCACAATTTCATCTCACGGTTTCATAAGCAAAGTATAATATTAAATTCTTGCATTGAGATTGGTCAAAACATGTTAGGATGAAAGTTTTTACTCTCAATGGGTCTTTCAATAAGCTTTCATATATATGAAACCGTGCCAACTTCCTTTCATTAGAATGAAAGGAACTTCTCCTCTTTCATCTTAATTGATGTGACATGTCATCTATTTTGTTGATGTGGCACCTTATTTAATGTTTATGAAAGACCCATTGAGACTGGCCTTATGTCTTTTAACAGCCACAACAGCATCAAAGCTGCCGTCACTTTCCCTACCTCCATGATTCCACCTCATTTACCGGCGTTGATGGCCTGATGTCTCCTATAATTAACAGAGCCATCTCAAAGGTCACGTGATGGACGTGATGGGATTACATAGGGGTATATATATCGATCTTATATCTGCCCGGCTAGGCCGATGGATTGACACAGCAATCGTGAGGTCCAGTTGGTCGTAACACCATTCATGCACTAGCTTTCAGATGGATTGCTACACAATGATTTGCCATCGGGCTCTACCCTTTGAATATCTCTTCCTGTCCTACTCCAAAAAAAAACACAAATGTCTTCATATGGAACAGCTGTTGTGTCTGCCCAAGCTGGAGCTTTCATTTCAGTGCTCAAGCGCAGATCGAATGCAAGCAAGTGCTGGATTTTTCATCGGCAGCAGTGCAGCACTGCAAGGTTTCCTTGCGTAAGAAATTTTTCAATTGTCAGCAGCTGCTACTTCCAGAGTTGGATCTAATTCTTTCCCCCAATCTATATTGCTAGCTTGAGGTGAACCATCCCACCTAAATACCTAATTGCTTTGCAGGATTCCATCAATTTTCACAAAATGAATATTATAGATTATAGTTTTGTTAGAGTTCGGTACTGCAATTTTGTAGGACCTTTCACCTCCATTCTTTCTTACGTGCTGCATCTTCTAGACAATCATACATTCCAATGAAGTGTCTCCTTTTCAAATCCATTTGTATTTAAGCTATTTTACTTTTTATTGATTACCCAATATATGCACTTAGCATTTTTTTTTCTATGCATTCTTTGCAACGTGAAGGCGTACTTTAATTTACCATATAAAGTAGTTAAGTTACTTATAACCTTCTGGTGACACTGATTTTTCAAAAGATATCTGATTTCATATGTATAATGATTACATGGTGTTTTGTTGTTCACTTTCAGATGTATTTCGTGACCAAGGTTGTTTATATTTTCCCTATAAAGCTTGCCCTGACCAACTGACAACTGTTGTGGGCAAAATGGTGGCACAATTTCTACAAGAAAGGATGATATATTTACTAAATCATACACAAATTCTACAAGAAAGGGTGATATATTTTCTGCATGATGATTTTGAAAAAAGATGACTACTTAAGTGCAATCTGAACTTTTCCGAGGGAAACTACTTAGAGAGCCAAAGTTCTGTCATGGACCAATAAAATCATGGTGCTGTTGGAGATATGCGATCAAACATGACAGAGGGAGAAAGTCTACAATGCATATTTTCAATAACGTCAGACCTTTTCTTGCACAATTGTAACTCCCTAATGGAAATCAACTATTACAAGCATGTCAACGATTGTTAAATCAATTTTGCATCTGCTCTGTATGGTATTCCACTGAAGTTAATAAGTTTGTTTGCGCTCCCCATTCTTTCTTTGAAACATTTTTTGTTGTCACTTTCCACTTTAAATGTCCTATAATCACCTATAAATTCCTACAGCAACGCGCGGGGAAGTCACCTAGTTTTATTTATGATGCATCCCAAAAGTACATACGAGGTATGACAGGTGGGTCTAAGGCTAAGAAAGAGAAAAGCTGATGCAAACTGCAAAGTGAGAAACATTAAGCTAAAAATAGATAGACGGGGATGAGATTTAGCAGCAATTAATGAGAAAAGAATATGCTGCTAATAAAACAATAAATCAAGTGCAAAAAAATTCTTGTGATTAAAAATTCTAGCCATGACACTAATAGATGTCAAGAACCTTTTCTTAGCTTTGGAGTACTCGGGTAAGATTTTGGAAAGATATCAGCTAGGTGCAACCACTTTAATAGATCGAAAAATATCCCACCTTATTATAGAACATTACTTATACGACACAAGCCTTAGCTATGAGCCTCCGTATAACATGGTAGGGGACAGGCTACACGCTTAGTACAATCTCGTTGTTAAAGTTACTCATATATATCCACCTATAATTAACTAGTGAACCTGATATTCCGATAATCACTTTTGCACGGTGGATAATTCACAGCACAATCAAGGTATGGGGTTGTCCTAAATGCATGACAATGTCATGCCTAACCTCGATATTGTTGGAAACTAAAAAATTATGGCATCTATAAGGAAGTCAAGCTTAGTTAAATTAATTGGCTAGGTAGTGAGAAATGTTGCTCTATAGTTATAATGAAACGATACAATATCTCTTTTTATAGTGCAATTTTTTTAAGATCTTATGACAAATTGTTGAAATTAAGTTTGTCCAATGTAGCCAAAGCCATTGGTTTGGAATAGAGTTATATGTTCTGGTTAGAGTCATCGTCAACTATTAAATTATTTGGCTTGGCCAAAATGACGATGTTTACAATGGACAATATACTCATATGAAAATATTTCACACAGATATATCCATACCCTTAACCCTAAAAACAATGCAAGTCTGGAGTCTACTCGAGAAGACAGAGAAAACAGGGCACATTGCAAGACGTATGTTCTTTTTCTTATGGCAATTGAAATAGACATCTTCACCAAGAATGGGTGCATTTGTTAGCGAACGATGTTTATTGTTTCATTTGCTTTATTATTTCCTTTTTATGTAGTTTATCTATATATTAGTATAAACCTCCTCTCAAACAACCTTTAGTTTCATCCAATTTGAAATGAAAGATGTTCATGGAGGGCAGTTTGCAACGTATTATCCTTGGCCTTCATGGTCTCGTTGGTGGGCATTAAGTGATTGTGGTTGGCAAGGATCTGAACTTGCTTCTGGTTCCAAGATCAAAACCACTGGCCAAGTCCGGTGGAGCCGTTTGGGTAGCTCGAGAGAGACTAGGGGCAAAAGAAGAAATGGTGGCACTCAAGACACACCATGGATTATGGATGTATGTATTGAGCCACATTCAAGGCCTGAACTATAGTGATCTAATAACAATATCTAGTGGACGGCTCATTCATTTGCACGACTAGCATCAATATTCCAACTAAAATACTGCATGATATTAGATGTTTCATTAATTTATATTTTCTGCCATTATTATTTTTGGTTGATCGTTTTTGTATGGCAGTTGTGCAAAATTTAGAAACTTATATATAGGTATTTTAGGCTTGTTTTTTCTGATGATAATGATGGATAATTTTAGAACATGTTGAGGGTATTTTAAACTACTTTTTCATAATAGCAATGGTGGGTAATTTTTCTTTTACTTTTCTCTTAATACGGCAATTTCTTCCCCTTAAGAGATAACCCGTTGGCTCCTTTCTTACCAAAATGTTAACATAACAGATTTACACTACCCCGTCCACTAAATATGTATGTTATTTAGGATTAGAGAAGTGTGCCTTTACGACCATCAGGACACGATTTGTTGAACCAGGACAAATAATAAGACAGCTTGCTCGTACAATGTAAGTAACTGCTAATTAGGTACGTACACAAACCAACATTAGAGATTGCTGTGGGCTAAGGTGCACAAGTTGATGATACTTACAGTAGAACGTAAGCTACACTGTCTAGGCCGTAAGGCCTACGGATCGATCAATGTATATACTGTACAAGCCATCGTAAAAGACTCCATTGTCTAGTGTGGCCCGTGCATAGGTCCGGCACCGGAGGCTGCAATGCCTCCCCTCAAGGCGGCATGCATGCGGGTGATGGGGTGCAGCTATGGCAAGCTTGATAGGTTTAGTAGAAGTGTCCAGCTCCCCACGCGGCAATGTTTGGCGACAGCCAAGTCCGGACACGTTGCTCATAGGTTGGTCTGACTTGATATTTTTATAACCCCTTGACTTGAGCACAATTTCTTATTCTAACACTGCTTTGATCCTAGTCCATCTCTGCTGCTTGGCACTATTTCGCAGCAACACACTGGAGAGCAAAATACTCCTCTCATTTTAATTTATATATTTCAATGCATGCATGCATATTTATAAGAACTGGTCATCAAGCTAATAACGAACTGTGGACTAGAAGTAGTGATCTTTAGCAGTAACAGAAAAAAAAAACTAAACTAATTAGTAAGTCTGATCCACCGCAAAAAAAACTAATTACTAAACTAAACTAATTAGTAAGTCTGATGATTGCAAAGAAGAAGAAAAATATGATGAAAGTTATTCTCGTGGAAACGATGATCATTGATTGTGTCCTCTGAAGATTAACTGGACCCTCTGAAACTACCCAAAACTAACAGCAAGTCAGGATAACTTACAACGCTAACTTTACTTACCCTGACCTGCCGTTACCAGCTTCCAGAAGGCAGCACCTTACGTGCATGCATGGGTTAACGGTGCTGAACGAGCTGAACCTGATCGAGTTGGAAACGCGACAACGATGGAAAAAAAAGAGACTCTAAACCTAACCTTGATTCTCTAGCTAGCTAATCCCCTATCACTAGCCACACTAGCCCTCTTCGATCTCGTGGACGTACGTCACCCCATGCCATTGAAGGGAGAGCTCCAGTTGTTGGCGGAGTAGCCGTTCGCCCTGGCGATGCTGACCGTGGACGCCGCCGAGCCCTGCGAGAACTGGTACCCGCCGTTCGTCCTCGCCGCGGCGTACGGGTCCCCGACCGCCATGGCAGCAGCGTCGTAGCCGATGAGCTTGCCCTCCTCGTCGCCGCCGCCGCCGTAGCTACAGGTGCTTCCCTGGTTGGCCGTGCTGCTGTGGCCCTGGTCGGCCGCTGCCACGACGGTGCTCGACGGCGCCATCAGGAAAGAGCCGGCGCCACCGCCGCCGCCGAGGCCGCCCTGGTGGTACCCGCCGCCGTTGTAGCTCGACGACGCCTGGCCGAAGAAGTTGTGGCCCAGGTGCAGCTGCTGCAGGTCCTGCAGGCTGTGCGCGGCGGCGGCGTCCTGCTGCTCGGGCTTGCACCACCCGCGCGACGGCGGCGCGTGCTGGTGGCCGGCGCCGCCGTACGGGTAGTGCACGGAGAGCGGCGACGGCTGCTGGAACGCGATGGTGGGCCAGCCGTGGTGGTGGTACGCCGAGGCGTAGCCGGCCAGGCCGGCGTCGGCGAGCTGGGAGATCACGCCGGCGTCCATGTCGGCGCGCCAGATGGTGGCGCCGGCGGCCTCGGCGTGGTCGACGGCGTCCTTGAGGCGCCGGGCCGCGCCGCCCACGGGGAGCGTGCTGCTCTCGAGGATGCTCTTGACGTCGTAACGGCTCATGTCGAAGTTGGTGACGGCGTTGAGCCCGCGGAACTTGATCGCGGCGATGTCGTAGGCCTCCGCCGCCTCCTCCTCGGTGCCTACACACGTACGAGGGGAATGTGCACGATTAGGGCGCATGATTAGGGTTGCTTCCCGATGCCTGCCTGCATGTGATGTGGCCTAGCTATCTATAGTATGTTGCATATTGCATGCATGCATGCAGCAGGGCGCGAACCGAACCGGGTGAATCGATCAAAGCACTCAGGTTTTCTTTTCTACTCGGGCCTTTGACTCCATGCCCCGATTTTCTCAGACAACTTTGAGACAAAAACTTGGAAAGGTACATTTGGGACATAGTTAATGCGCTCATCACTATTTTATGCCCCCATAGGGCAACATATAGAATATCTAATCTTCAGTTCTACGAGACGAAGATTTCAAGAAATTTGACTAAACAAGTACGGGTCGATGACTTAGATCTTGGGGATATAACACTGAATAGTCATTAATTAATTAATAGTTTTTTCAGGGTCTTCATTAAGCAACAAATTTGATTTTCATGAAACAACGGTCATGTGAGTACCATATATATACTGATGGAGTTCTGAAGAAAGAAAGAAAAAACAAGTAGCTTACTGAATGTGCCCAAGTAGAGATCCTTGTTGCCTGCAACTCTCCCGATCCTTGCTTGCCATCTCCCATGCTGGTGATGCCTGCGCGATGCAATACTGATTTCAATATAAGGTCTAAACATCATTGCACAAAATTGCTAACAAATTAATTTGAGTTTTCAATATGAGACATCTAATCTAGTGACAAATAGTATGGCCATTATTTTTTAATCACTTTTCACCATACATATATATTGTTGGATTATGTGTGCCTAATATGCAAAATGTAGTTGAATTACCTAGTTACACCTCGGTATTTTGATGCTCCGCGAGAAAATCCACTGCTGTTCCTGCATGTATCGGAACAGATCGCTGTTAGCCGAACCGAATCATCAACAAGTATGTGTGATGAATTAAGATATGAAATGAACATCAAATATTACCTTCTTAGGTATGCAATATACTCCTGTCTAGTCATATGTTTCATTTCGTCTAGCTCCTTTTCGTAGTTACCAATCTGCAACATTTTTATGGGAAAAAATAGCAAGTGTATTCAATAAGCATGCACATGAGTCAATCAGCATAAGATATTAACTAAGTATGATAAAAAAAAGAACAATGCTTGAGAACAAAAATTGTAGAATTTTGCATACTGGGAAATTTGTTGTAGTAGTAGTGCCCCAATACTTGAGAGCTGCCAGATCGTAAGCTCTTGCTGCCTTGTCTTCCTTGTCATATCCACCTGTGTTCATGGACAAATATGGCAAAGTGCAATTACAAATATAAGAACATCGATCGTTACAATGGATTGGAAATGTGAAAGTAAAGATAAAAGGTCAATGCATGCGTACCAAGATAAACTGCACATTGTTGATTTGTCGTCCCGTAGGAAATGCACCAATGAAGCAAATGTACGTGTTGATGAAAATGGATGACACAATGCTTAATTAGTAATCTATAGGATGTATATATTATGGTGTGCCAGGAGATGGGGAAAATGACTATGGATCCACATTTCATTACCTTGCCTACCCTTGCGACTCTGCCCCTCTCTTCTACAACTATTATCCCATAGATGAGCCTCATAACGCCCTGTCCATCTATGCCTGCGTGCAAATCAAATTCAAGAACTACCCAAGTGGGTGAAATACGATACATATAGTATACCCAAAGCACATATGTTATTGTCATGGTTCATAGGTACGTATATAAACTAAGCAAAAAAATACAGTTCAACATTATATAGCTTTTGGTATATTTGGTTGTTAACCACTTGATTAATTAATTATTAACAGTCATTCTCAAACACCTTAGTTGTCAATGGTATGACAATGATCACAACATATGAAAACTATTTCAATATGGCATCCAATTTAGTAGTAAATGAACTTAAAATTTATTTACCCTACTTTCCATGTATCATATGACGACCTCCCATAGCAAAAGCAAAATAGCATAGCCACTGCCTCGAAAGATTGCACTATTAATACAAGTTTCTAGCTAAGTATAGATCGGATGGCAGTTTATGTTTTCGATAGATTGATGGATCCACTCAACAAGGCCATCATTAGCATATTCTAACAAACTCTAGACTAGTACTAGACCAACTTGAAATGGACCAAGAACACATCAACAACAACATGTATCGAAGACACAAACCAATCAATGCAATGTGTTCTAACCTTGTTACACCTCGGTATATAGAGGTCCTTTGCCCAAACGTGTCGATGGACTTCCTCGGCACGGCTTCCACCGTGCCACTCCCGGGCGAATCCATGGCGCCGCTCGCTCGCTTGTTCTCGGATGACGTGCTCTCCGAGGCCGCCGCTCCACTGGCGCTGCCGCCGCCGCCGCCTCCGGCCACGACCATCGGCAGGTGCGAGCCCGTGCTCATCGAGAGCGCCAGGCTCTGCGAGCTCCCGGCCGTCGCCACCGTGCCATTCCGTCCCAGCGAATCGGAGCATCCGAAGCTGTTGGCGCTCGCGTCGGTGCTCATCTCCTCGGCCTGCGGCGGCTGATGCGTCGCCGGCGGCTGCTGCGGGTTGGGCACCTGGCCGTTGTTCCGGAGCCAGGTCTTGATCATGGAGAGCTCCATGGTGTTGCTCCCGCTGTTGCTGTTGGTGCTGCTGGCCATCGGGACCCCGGAGAACAGGTAGCCGCCGGATTGATCCTGCTCGGAGACGAACGAGTTGCCGCCGAGAAAGTCCTCGAGCTTGGGCTCGCTCTGATCTTCCACGGCCCTCTTGCCGCTACCGCCGCCGCCGCCGCTCGACCCAACGAGCATCGAGAGCTCTGAGGCACCGCCGTTGTAGTCCATGCCCCTGATGTTCCAATCTGCAACCACATCAAATATCAAGACACCGTGAGAAAAATCCATGGAATAGTGTGCACCATACGGCACAAAGATCATCAGGCGATAAAAGGGTTGCATATATCCATCCTCTTCACCTTGGGTTTCTTGGGGTCCCCTGTTGAAGGCCTCCATGATGCCGTAGGAAGCGTGATCGACGCCGCCGAGGTGCCCGTCGGAGGCTGGCTGCGTCGGCAGGCCATAGAAGTCGCTGCCACCGGAGATGTCGATGCCGGCGGCAGGCGACGCGTCCTGATGATTCGGCTGCGCGTTTTCCTGGCCCGAGAGCGAGAACCCCAGCCAGTTGTTCGCGGATGCCATCTAGGGAAGCTGATAGCACAGTGAGGGATGGTTTGTTTCTGATCAGAGCTGTGAGTGCATTGGCGAGGAGAGGAGGATGTCAAGGAGAAGCTGATAGGGGGGAGGTATGGCCTTTCAGGGGGGCAGCACTACATTTTGGGTCAATGTGAAGAGGGCAGGAAGAGGCCAGAAAAAATATCCTGACCACCTGAGAGGAGGTGAAAGTGTTGTAGAAGGTCGGTATATATAAGTATAGCGTAGTAGTTCTGTTTTTTAGGTCCAAGGATAAACAAATCAAGAGAAGAAACACATTAGATCTTTGCCAAGTGATCCTAAAATAGTTACCACCACAAGCAAGCAAAAATTATAGCGAGGTTTTAGGGCACATGGAAACAGCAGGTACAACCCTTTATACTTTAGCTAAACCAGAAACTACAAAAGGCTCTAGAACGTTGAATGTCAATCCTTTTCGAACAAAAAAGACACATTTACTCTATCCAAATACAAGCAAATGCATAAAATTTTGGATGCCGACATTTATAATTTGGCTAATCTTTTCATTTATATTTATTGATAAACCCAGTATATTTATTATACTATGGAAGTGTACTTCTTAACATTGCTCTAGTATACCAATTTTTGACGTTTATTTAAACCTAATTTAATATTTTAAAAGCTAAGTTTTACAAGTTTGGCAGGAATCTGCTTGTACAAAAGGTCACATATTTTTAGCGACTAGAGGAAATGGATGGTTAATTATTTTCTTCTTAAGCAATGAAGTCACATACTTATACATCATTTTACTCAGGCCAGGCGGCATACCAGTCTCGACGTCCCTTTCACACAGAAAAAAAAAAAAGCCGTCAAGGAAACCATCGGGCAACTACCAATTAATGGCCGAAGCAAACTGAAAGGTTAACCGATGACTCTTCATCTGGCCTTAGCTAGCATCCCAGGCAGCGCTTTCACATTTGAAAACTATCGATCCTAGTATTAGCCCCACGCCCATATTCAGATATTCTATCCATTTCGCACCTAGCTAGCCAGTAGGGTGTAAAAGCGACTTGTATGCAAGCCTGCAAACAAAGCTGACCCCCGAACATACCAAACGGGGGGCCATGGCAGGGACGGAAGAAGGAAGCTGATCCGCGGAACCGTTTTAAAAACGAGCCGAACATTTCCTTGGATCTCAATCAATCGGAAGCCAAGAAGAATCCGATAAGCCGTGCACGCAGGCACGCACCATCCATGCATGCACGCGCGCGCGGCCAGCAGGTACTGTGCGGACGGTTCGTCTCGTCCAACGACGACGGCGGCGAATCCAGCGAAAGATTCCCGTGCGCGCAGAAAAGAAAAAGGGCGTTCGCTCGAGCGCGCGCGCTCGCCGCGGCGCGGTCAAAGCCCCCGCCCCGCCGCGCACGCACACCTGTGGAAGGTGTCGAAGAGGAAGCCAGCTGCAGCGCGGTCTGACATGTCGTGGCGAGCCGAGCCGCGCCATGCACGCCCGTCCGCCGGCCCGCGCGTGCGCATCCCGTGTCCGAGTTCCAAGCCCGGCCACTAATAGGGCACAAGGCTACGCGCGCAGCGGCGGCAGCTTAGGCCTGCTCGCCCTATAATATTCGGCCTGCTGCTTTCGAGGTGAATCGCTGGATTGGACTGGTATGACGACCCGCTTGGACTGACTGACTGACGGACCCTGGCCGATCTCTCTCTGGAAATGGCACATCAATGTTTATGGTTTTTAGCACCCTTGCCTTAAGCCAATGCCAAGCGGGCAGTGTCTGTGAATGTTCTTGCCTTTGTTGTTTGGACGAGGAAGATCGATTATTGCTTGTGAAGAAGTTGACTGTGCCGAATATCTCTCTTCATCTCTTTGTGCCAGAAATGCACAGGCCAGTCTCTGAGCTTGGCAGTAAGTAAAAGACTGAAGAACATGGCCATATTGTTTTTCCTTCTGGCCGTATCGCAGAAGGGGATATATGCGTGATTTGCTCCTCATAATCAATGGAGACACGTCAAAACCTACTTGCCATATTCTGAAAATGCATGCGAGACTGAAAGTGGCAGTACTATAGGGTGAAGTTCACTCACTCTGCTCGATCGATCATATTCTAATGCGCTTTTAGTACAGTTATTTTTTCTTGATCATTCCTTGGTACTATAATCAAATGATCCAGACCCACTGTCTTCCCCGCATCAGTCGGGAGGGCGTCCTATCTCTCTCTCTCCGTATCGAGAAGCGCCCATCCAACCCCAAAGAGCGAGAAAGGTTAACCCTAAAGAAAGCTCACGGTGACTCGGAATAAAGTAGGCGCGCTGGGGTTGCAAGCTGTGCCCTCTACAAGGACACACACCCTTGTCTTCCGGGCACACTAGGGGACCTGGAACAGTGCTGCACGCACTGGAGGAGTGCCCCAAACGCCTCCGCGAACATGCCTGGCTAGCTGAGGAGACCCCAGGACCTTCCTCCATCACGGGTCATGCATGTGCTAGGAGTAGCAATCAACTGCAGCTGGTCGGTCATCACTCACCAGGAGGGTATAGCTTGATCAGGCAGGACGTTGGAGGAGCTTCCTGCTAGCTACATATCCAGCCACGCAAGCCTTTGATCTCAAGTTAGGGTGAAACGAACGCTAGCTACCAGCTGTGTTGTGCCATCATGAGCATCCAAGTGTGGGTGGCTATAGCTGAGCAGGTTTCACGGCCGCCCAGCCTCGCCCCCGATCATGAACAATGGGTCAGTAAGAAAAGTTTACGCAAGTCGCAGCTATATATGCCACTATACTTGCTTTATATTAGGATCTACTCATTGGTACATATATACATACACTTGTCTAATCTGCCGTCGACATTGTTCCATCATGAAGCTAGATGTGTTCTGATCTGTTACAGTTGGTGACAGAACGAACATGCACTGCAATTTGCGGCTCGATCCACTTGTTAAATTACATGCAAATCAAAATATCGCACTTTTTTTTCTCGAATAACCACGAGAGTATCTAAATCTACACGCAACACCTGCGCCAAACATGCTTCCACATATCTTCTCAGTGAGATTACATTGTAGTATGGTGGACGAACAAGTTGTCAGGGCCTAGCTACCGACTTGACCCTCTGCACCCTGCCGCATGCTGCCCCCGTTCCAAAATGTCGGTCGTTCGTTTCCTTCCTTCGCCTAGTCTGCAGCGAGCGTGAGAGTGAGACCGGTAGCGAGCGCATCCACACAGTCACACGCAGCGGCGTTGGTGTTTTCCACGGTGCACGTGAGGCGCCGTGTAGCTTCCCCATGCGGCTGCACTGGGCGCGCACGTATAACTAATACTTACATGGGATCCTCCTCTCCTCGGCGCCACTAGAGCTTCCCTCTCCTTCTCCATGGCGCGCGCATGCAGTACAGGAGGCCACGAGCGGCGTATTGGTACGTGCGATAGAATATTGGCGTCCGGACCGGTCCTGCGCTCGGTTCCCGCGCTCCCTGCCCGGGCTTTGACCGTCAAAGCGGACGGCCGGCCGGAGAGTAAACTCAAAAGGAGCGGTGAAAAGTGAAACACATGCACTGCTCCGTTGAACGGGAGGCACTGACAGCAGGTTAAACAGGTTAACCTCTCTCTGCTGCAGACGACGAACACGTTTAACTCCCTCGGTTACGCCGTGCGTGTACGAACGGCTTAAACAATGTGGCTTGCACGGATCGATCGGTGGTCACACCACACGTCCGGCCGGCTCGATCGGCGCCTAGCTCCGTCCAGGGAAGGCGAGACAAAAAGGTGCATGGTAAAAGGAACAGTGACAGTGACACGGCCACCTCTCTGCCGCTAGCTCTGTACGCTTGCCGGTGTGGCGAGCTCGGCGTCGTCGCGCGCGTCTGTGGACTACTGCGCATCTAGTGTCGTTTAACGTCCCGGCCGTATCCACGCGTGTGCACGCACTCGCGTTTCTTCGCCGCACACGTCGCACGTTGGGGTTGTTCGGTCAGTGCTGTGTGGGTTAGTTTAAGCTCGGCAGAGACGAATAATCAACACGGGTGGTGTAAGATCGGGGTTGAAAATACGCGCGTCAGAGCGAGCGCTCAGAATCGGCGACGCCCGCCGGTGCATGGTGGGCTCAGCTCCGATTAACTTTATCGCGGGGCTAAACGCGTGTAAGTTGAGGTGCGACCGGTTTTCGCCGTGGCGGCGCGTGCATGGGCAGCAGGTGGCAGCCGCCCTGCGGCCGTGTGAGAATCCACGGGACGGGACGCCGAGGCATGGCGTCGCGTCGCCTGGCTTGCCCTGGCCGTGTGATCCGATGGCGCGCCCCCGCGCGCGCGCGCGCGACGGAGAAAGAGTGGACGTGGGTTTCAATGGGCTCGTGGTGGGGCGGAGTTTCGGAGCACGAGAGTATGGGCCGATACTTTTGGACAATCGACGTGGGCCGACGTTCACGGGTTGGGCCTAGCGCCGACCTTGTTCTTTGGAGAGATTTTACCGTTTCAACCCAATTAACATCCGATAATTCTCCATCAGCCAGGTGCCCCGGTTCGGTTTCGGACCGGACCTACTCAGCACTCGGTACCGACTCTTATCGTCCCCGCAAGAACAAGCCGCGGGTCTCGAAGAGCCGCCGGCCGTTCACTGCACGCCGCAACTCCGCACGGCACCCAAATTCCAACCCGGCTTCTCCACCCAGGAACCCCGACGAGCGATTCCAGAGCTCTGAGCCAGAGCAAGGACCCGTCCCTGAGCTCTCCTCCCCGCCATGGCGTCCGCGTGGTGCCTCTCGGCCCCGGCCGCCGCCCCGCCGGTGGTGGCGGCGGCGCCCGGCGCCCTCGGCGTCTCGGCCTCCGCGTCCGCCTCCGGGGCGGTTGCCCTCGCGCGGGTGGCGGCGCCCGTGAGGAGGCGGCGCAGGTGGGACGCGCTCGTGGTCTGTATGGCCCCCGACGAGGAGAAGATTACGCGGCGCTCGCCCCTCGATTTCCCCATCGTAATTCCTCTGCTGCCCCTTCCCCATCTGTTTAATTACTGCTAGCGGCGTTCCCTGTGGAAGCTACTGTTGGGCTAATTTTGGTCATTTTAGCTAAGCCAAGTTCTTGTTTAGTGGAATTGAAGGATTGGGATTGATGAAATCGGTAGAAATGCTACTTAGGTTGTGGGGAATATGTTCCTATTGCTGATTAGGATAACTTGTTATGCTTCTTGCCTCGCGGTCTTGGATGTTGCGACTGAAAGGGGTTTATACGAGCATAGCGCCATCCTGATTTCGTCCTTTGTCCATTTTTGAGGGATTTTGGTCAGGTTGTAGCTCTCTATGAAGAAGATGAACTTATATTTCTACCAGAAGTGATTGTTTTGTGAATGGATTGCACCGTAGTTTATTTGGGTCATAGAATTGTTTTTTGGTATGGCCTTTCATGCGCAGAGATAGGTATAGGTTAACCTTTTAGTTGCCATAAATCTCAAATTCTCCTGTCACCAGCAGCTTATCATGCACGTGTCGGAACTTCAAATACTCGAAGCATTCCTAAATACTAATAAAAGTGGATAAGCCTTTATGTTCTTCTTGTGAGCCTTTTCATTTCTCATCTGTTTATTTGGTTCCATAATGTAATTTCATGATTCTAATAGTTTAGTTCCTCCCTTGAAAGGTGAGGTTAGCTTGGTTCACAGACTAGAGGACTGGAAAAAAAACATGTCACATAGAACTGAGATACTCAAATCCTTTGGGGTTAAGTGGTGAAAGATCTTTTACATAGTGATATAATATGAGGACTTAGGATTAGGAGCACCCATGATATGTTCTTGGTGAATTTACTGTCTCTTTTTTTAAGGCCGTATATTACTTTTACGATGCTGAGCATTGGTGTTGTGACAACCATCATCATGCTTGTAAATTGCCATAATTTTTGGGTATGACCAGAAGAGTGAGTGCAGGATAGTATTTTTTTCGCAAATGATTACCTGTGTTATATCCATGATTACTGAATTTTTTTATATATATGTGCACGATTTAACTTCACTAGCAAAATAATGTTAAACATGGCTGCAGCAGTGGTCTAGAGATAATACTGTGTACACCTTTTTTCTCCTTGCTTATGAGCATCGAATCGAAGTTAATATAAATTGTCCTCTGGATATTAGGAATGGGAGAGACCGAAGCCTGGTAGGAGGCCCGATATCTTCCCAAAGTTCAGCCCTATGAAGACACCGTTGCCCCATCCGTTACCCGCTGATGATCCTCTGGACGACGATGAAGAAGAGGAAGAGGAAGAACAACAACCTCAGGAGGAGCCACAAGAGGATGACCCAGACAAAGAAGAACCTGAGGAAGATGACCCAGACAAGCCAACCGAGTAATTTTGGATGTTGTGAGTCGTGGTAGATAGACACTGGGCAAAAATGTGCTATATGTTTGGAGCACAAGAGATTTCAGTTCAACTGTTAGTTCTGCCGGCTTATATAGGCTCTAGACATATAAGTTTGTTTGTTAATCAGTATCAGCACTTTTGAGCTTTTCTAAGGCTATGAAAGTTTTGTTCGACGGATTACAAATTACAGTGCGTTGTTTGCGATGAGATGTATTCTCACTTTATCTATCTTATTAAGCAATGTGTATATTGGAACAACATATTTGCATTTTGGCTAATGGATTCCAAGTTACAGTGTGTTGTTGTTTTTGATGAAACGTACTCAATCTATCTTATTAAGCAATGTGCATGTTGCAGCTACATATTGCCGTCACTATGGAACGATTATTTTGATTGAAGTTGGGTCCAGTATGACTCTGTTCAGGTAAGTCCGATTTCTGGCATTGCTGACCGTGTCATGAAAATGAGTTTCCCGCCGGTTTCATGGGTCAGAAATCCACTTGAAGACAGCATATAAACGTTTAATCGGTCAAGTTTGTGGCATTGCTGACCGTGTCATGAAAATGAGTTTCCCGCCGGTTTCATGGGTCAGAAATCCACTTGAAGACAGCATATAAACGTTTAATCGGTCAAGTTTGTACCGTATCAAGTATTAAACTCGAAGTTATCGTATTCTGCATCGACATTCAAATTAAAAGAGAAACATTCAAAACTACGACACTTAAATCTCGGTGTATTCTATTTCCTTGGCCAAGATGGTGGCTGATCACTCTTGTTCTATTCATGAGGACTGAAGTTTACAAATAGATACAAGAAAACCTACAAAATTTCTCTCCCATGTGCAGGAGCAAACACCATGGACCACGCTACTCCGGTTAAAACATACTGCCCCCTCCAAATTAGACATGAATATCTACTTCAATATCACATATGACCTCTATATTTACTTTCCTTTGATTTTGCAGTAGGCGTACAAGCCAGAGCCCAGAAAGCCTAGCCCTTGCCCGATAATATTAAGCTGCCATGCAAAACTTGGGTTCAGTATTCAGGGGGTATCAAAGAGCTGATGGCACAAAGGGAAGGAGTTCAAAACTTACAAGATCAAAAGGAAGCCCACCGAATAGCACCCAACCAATTCCAACTGTGAAGAAATCCTGCAGATACACCGGATATGAAGACCATTAGAAAAATAGTTGGCATGTTGAGCAGAGTGAAATAACTGGATGGAAGGCATACCTTCAAATTACCACACATCGATTGTGTGAGTGCAGAATTCAGGATTGTGTTCCAGAAGATGGTGTAGTTCAACAGAAATGCTAGTATGCATGAAAATAGCAGCACAGCCTAAAAGAGATTGAATTATTTAGCAACAAACGTAACTTAACATGACATAATGAATCACTTGACAATCATCTATTTTGTGATAGGTTTATATTCGTCTAGATGTTATTGGTGTCAAACTAGCAAAGAAATATATATTAATATGTAAAATTCGCATTGCAGTCATCTACAACAGCTATAATATGAACACACGTTTACTTGACAACATGAAAGATTTCGATTTATCAAACTAGGCACACTATCAAGACACATCAAAAGGTCATTTAATACAGAATTAGGCACGGCCCCGTCACGGTCCTATAGCTTATTAAACTAAAACATGACAAATGAAACAAAATTATTATGATAGTATAATCAACACTCAGCAGTAGGGAAAAAAAAAGGCTAGTGCTTGTGTGCCCCACTATTCATTACTTCAGACAGACTACATCCAAGATAGTGCTACGATGTAACACGAATATGTGCAATCCAATCTAACATGTAGTGAAAACAAAGAGACCAACTCCTTGCAAGCTAGCATGTCACCCACAGCGTAAGTCGGCTAACTGGCTAGTGGTGTACCACTCTAGTGAAGTAATGAACTGATGACATATCATCAATTTTAGATGCCTTGTAAAACTGATGACAAAAATAGGATTAGATGAAAATTAGGTTAAGCATACCTGAAACCCAGGAGAAGAGAGGTAAGGAAATTCAATGGCCCTCCTTAGGTCGCCCTGAATATATGTCAAGAACAGCACTGAAGGTCCGCATACAAGTCCTGAAACGAGGGGCAGGATATAAGTTTGCACAACATATGAATTATGATATGAAGTTAGGAGCAATCAAAATGATACCATTGCACCACATCAGGCCAAAGCTATTGAGACCGCTAGATTTTCCTGGAATACAAAGCCAAATCATGAGAAATAGTATGATTAAAAGAAACAGCTTTAAGAGAAAAATATGTAAGGTGGAATGATATTATAAGTGGCAAAAAGAAACAGCTTTACCTATGCGGTTTATAGTAGCAAGATAAACAGCTGTCGTAATGTTCGCCACAAAGACAATGGCGTACCCACGAGCATCAAATGACAAGTCTCGCGCTCCAGCAATAAATGCTCCGACTACGATCAAAGCCACACTGATAAAGCCTAGGTTAACAACCCGAAAATGGAATATGGAAATTCAGAACACTACAACTTTCTTCACGTTCAGCGTGTCAATTAAATGTATCAAGATAGAGTGTGCAGTTAAAGCAGCATGACAACGAAATTGTACAAGGAGCACACGGTTACCTATTAGGCTATTATTATTTGCCGGCATAAATATAAATCAAAGGCTTCCAAGAACATGGGTAATATGTTAAAAGTTGAATGTCAAAAACGAGTTTCAAGTATCAGGTATCGCAGGTTGGAATTTCTGCAAATTCCCGTTAGGGTAATGAGCTCGCACCGGGATTAAAAAGAGGTAACCAACTACCACATACTATACAGTTTGGCACGTATTAGAAATTTACCTGCCAATTATAGGTGGGGTATGCTTCTGCTTTGCCAAGAAATACTCCATTGTCATTGTAAATACAACTGTTGTACGACGTAGAGTCGTATACATAGGAACATTGACTCCACGGACAGACTCCATTGATGCAAGCTTTATCAAGTATGGCAAACACCACTCAGAATTCAATGGAAATAGAAATGCATGAGCCACTCATAATTTTCTTACTGTAAATGGGAGAAGATCAGCATACCATGTAGAGTAAGTAAGCCAAAGAAAGAGGTGTGGTGCGCAACAGTGTCCTAAATGGCACAAAGAATACCGAATCTGAATGTGATGGTTCACTATTCATAAAGGAGATTATCTTTAGCCGTCTCAGAACATAAAGAAGACATGTCGAGCACACCATCTGCCAGTGTTCATTAAGTATTAGCAAAGGAGAAAAACAAACAATAGAATACAGAATTACTGATATCAAAGGGGAAAAATGATTAGTCAACAGCCATCAAAAGGCAAAGGAAGGTGTGGCAAAACTGTGTCCCATTGAAAAATATCACTATAAGATTCACGAATGATTACCCATGTTTGTTGAGTATTAACAAAGGGAATAGTCAACAGACATCTAAAGGCAAAGGAAGGTTCTACACATCTCTATCTCATTAGCAGCTATCATGGCAACATTTGGACAGGGGCCACTACTTCCAAAGCCAGATAACAAGTCATGTTAGTACCAGGGTTAAGATTTGGATGATTCCCAAACTAAATAAAACCAAAAGTAAAGTTTAAATTTTGGAAATCTACAGTTGGTTTCATACTCTTAGTATAGAAACTTCTCAGATGATGGCAGGTACTGTTCCCACCCTCACAACATAGATGCTGAACCTGAATTTAACCAGCTCAAAATTTAGCTCCCATATGGTCCCCACAGGACAACTGTTGATCTGTTCAAACATACATTTTATCTAACTTAAAATGTTCCTAGATGAGGTTTATTCTTCTGGTATCAATGGACAATGGTAAAACTAGAATGCAAGACAGTCACTCACAGAGACCTCTACAACATTAAAAATCTTGAAAAATCATGTTCCCCCGGATTCAATGTAATAAACATAAAACTTTTATGTGTCCCTGTTGATTTACTTAACCTTTTTTTTTTTGTTGTTGGGGGGAGGGGGGGGGTTGTTATCAATAACTAATAGCACCATAAGCATGCACAAAAAAAATGGATAAGTATGATACCTGAAGGAGCGTAATGACATTCGCACAAGGAAAATTATATGAAGACAGAGCTGCTTTGTTAAACATCACTAGCAAGACTGCAAATTGAAAAGTCACCAGAATTAGTACAACAATATCAGGATACTGATATGAAAGAACAAAAACAAAAATGACATGTGGTTTCTATGTGGAGATTGGTTCATCATACTCCTAGACCTAAAATCATTAGATACCCTGTCCAAAAAAATACAATGCAACCTACAAGACAGCAACAGTGCATGACCATTTGGACCAACCACAGTACTATTATCATCAAGGGGCAAAACTAATTATAATGACACCTATAAGACATCATCTATCCAGAGCGAAATGATCAAGGAACATACGGAACAAATAAAAGAGAAACCAATTGCTACACACTTTATGCAACAGGAAACATTCAGAGTGGGCAAAATATCTTCTTATAATGGTTATGGTAAAAACTTAAAGCCATTTAACAAAAAATTGACAATCAACTGCTGTACAGTCAGAATCACCATAATTATTCTCCATTTTCCATGCTCAAATTGTCATATGTTTATCTATCTGAATATTAGAAAGTGATGCAGTTTGCTCAACTATTTCGACTGGAACAATCAACAAAAGGGAAAGAATATCCCCTCATGAATCCGAAAGATATGAACCTCCAACATAGCAAGCCCAACTATGATCCATCCTCCAGTGAACACGTATAAAATGGAAGAGGCGCTTATTTGAGCTATCCAAATTTCACTTGAATTTCACAACGATTCAAACACCAACTAGGCTCTCAATTTTTTCTTTAAAACAAAAATGGTTTGCAGGTACTCGTTGCGTTTTCGCCAAATGGCCATCTTCCTTTGATCTATCCTATCGTGCAGTTACTAACAAATGGACAAATTTCAAGTCAAAAGGTAAGTTAGTGATGACAACGACATATCTTCTGTACCGCCATCCAAAACAAGATGTTTAAGCGTTTTGATCCTATGACCCAGGGAAATAAGGGGACCATCATTCTCTTCTATCATACAGATGCCACCTAGACACGTTCTCCAACTTCATTGAATGGTCTATTCAATTCTCAGTTCTACACTTCTACTCCACAGGGGAGAAACTCAAACACATATGTTAGCTATCTCCAAGTAAATCAAAATTAAATTATGTGTGTATTTGACAGATCGACCATGATAACCTCTACCTCTTTCTAGTAACAGAAAAGGTTTGGCAGTTCTCGCTCTTAATACTGTCAGTGTCAGCTGTTACAACCTAACCGAAGTGTCAGCTGTTACAGCTCCTGAGACGTATAGTCCTTTGCACGCAAGGTTTTAATTGCCGTATGAAACAACCAGGTTCTACTTAGTCAACTACAAAAGTGTATGCAGTATGCGTATAGTAACTGGTAGCGACTGAACCGCCAAAATGTTTTCTACTGCCAAACACAAGTCAACCAGCAGCCAGCAGGCACTCACCCCAATACCCAAACTGAATTCCGCTGCAGAAGTAACGCCTAGCGGAAGCAACAAGTACGTGTTAAATCGCAAGACCAGAAACTGTGCCACGACGCCACCCGTCCCCCAAATTCGCAGGACGACCCACGTAGGAGAAACCAAACAACGCGAGGGGGGGCGCGGATCGGGAGCGGCAAGTACCTGAGCAAGCCATGTAGGAGAGCGCGGCGGCGGCGCCGAGCCGGGTCATGGCGGACCCCTTGAACAGCGCGGTGTCGCCGGCCCCACCGCCTCCGCCGCCGTTGCCCTTCGCCCCGTCCGCCGAGACCGGCAGCAGGAGTCCCCCGCCGCCGCCCTTCGCCATCTCGCAGCCGCCCGAGATCTCCGCTTCCAAACCTCCCTGATCCGCCTCGCACCTCCCGCCGGCCCACCACCGCGCCGAGGACGAAGCAGGAGCAGAAGGATATTTCCGTCCCACTTGGCCCCGGCGCACGCGACGGTCGGCAACGGGAATAAAAACTGGTCGTGTTTTGTTCGCCGCGCCTGCGCCCGCTCTCGCTCTCGTCTCGCTTCGGCGGCTCGGTCAGCGCCGCGGCCCGTCTCCGGGTGGTGACTGCGGAAGCTTCTGCCCGACCGCGCCGCGCCTGCCTTGAACTGCCAGGCTTGGCCAGCGCGGCGGCTGCCTTTTTATCGGGTGGGAACAGGGCTCTCGCTTTGGCAAGTCACGATGCGGCGTTGAGCTCAAAAGGCAAGTCACGATGTGTTATGTTGGTCGCATCACGTCGAGATCATCGAACGGGGCCCGTGGATGGACGGATGAGCTCCGGATAAGAGGCAAGTGTGCGCGATGTCACCACGGAGCACTCGCGAGCAAGGGGGGTGATGCGATTAAACAAGGAAATCCTTGGGCGTAAGATGAGATCCAGCGATCCATTGCAGGTTCGGCAGATTGGGAATATAGATTTGTTTGGGCAGTTATTGGAGAAGGAGATCATACTCCATGATCCCAGAGAGATGGAGCTTGGGTGGGTATTTTGTTTGCATTTTTCGTAAACGAATGGAAGATATACTCCGCATCGCCTGAGGGCATCTTTGTGGAGCTGCCAAGTTTCTCCGTTTCACGTTTCACCACGATTGTCTAATCCGCATGTCTCGACGCTGTAAATATTTGAGGGAGTACTTCGGAAATGCCGGTCGTATGTATAGTAGCGTTCGAATAGAATTCAACAGTACTAGTTCAAAGATCAAGAATGATTCGATTCTGTAGAAATATATTTAGCCTTTGAGCCTCCAAAATATATGGAATATTCTGACGGCTTCCTATGACCCCGTACGGTAACATATAAAGAACCAATTATCACAGCATAACAGAGAACAAATCATTCTATTGTAACCATTAAGGGAACAAATCATTCTTACACTTACTATATCTATTTTTATCACTACAATAAAATCAAATCATTTCCTTCCAGATTTCTAATTATTTTTTATGACATTATTAATCAGTAAGGTATATATGCATTCTTTCCGGTTAAGTAGACCTTTTTATTGAGAAATGTATTAATCGATTTTTTATTTTATTTTGGAAACTACTAACTTTGATTTGACAACGTTTTGGGCTCACAATTTGACATAGGACCAAACAGCAATATTCAAAACCTGGGCCATGGAGAGCCACAAACCTGGGCCACGGAGGCCGCAAACCTGAAGTCTCAAAACTATTGGCCCGGCCGTTCGGTCTGAAACGCGAAACGCTCAGGCGCGAGGCGATAGATGGATCAGAGCAGGCCCAATAATGTTGGCGTGAAGCCAAGCCATGTCATTTTTTTGCCAAGCTTGGAGCCCATGTCCACAACAATCCGGCTCCTCACAGACTCCTATTTCACATTTTTTATTCATATACTCAGCCTTATCTTTTTCCTCAATCTTGCTATCTTCTTCAACAGCGCTGCTGCCTGCACCCCGCTTGGGCACCATGGCCGAGAGGCTCCTCACCCGTGTAGCCCTGCACGTCGTCGACGAGTTCACCCAGCTAGTGCTTGATTAGTTCCCGAGCAGGCCGAGTTCGGCTTGCGGCCATGGTGGCCGGAGCTCGCCAAGGGTCGCGCGCGTCCAGTTCAAGGACGAGCTGCCGCGCGCACAGCGCAAGCCCGAGCTGCCGCGAGCACAGCGAGCTCCCGCGTCGAGCCACAGCGGCCACGCTCCGCAGCTCTCTGCGCCACTCAGCTCCCCTGCTCGTCGCGCGTCGCCACGCCATGCCGGCCGAGCTTGCCGTCTGTCGCCACTTCGAGCGGATCTCGCACGCCGAGCTCGCGCCCTCCGCGCGGCGTTGCAGGGACGGCGCTCGGCTCCACGCCCGACCCTTGCACCATCGGCTCCTCGCCGCCGAGCTGGGATGCTTCGAGTGAGCGGGAGGGAGAGAAAGGACATAGCGGGCCCCACGTTTCGCGTTGGAGCTCGTGCCGAAACCGGCGCTCGCAGTCGCGCCAAACTCACTGTCAGAGCTCGTTTCTCTTTCATCCACATCAGAATTTGCTGAGCTGTCCTGGCTACAAGCCAAATGAACAGTGTTTATTGGGCTTGCTCTGGATGGGAACCAGGGCGCGCGCTTCACCCGATGCCTCGAGCTAGTGTACCAGTGTCGTAACCGCTGCTCTCGCGCAGCAAGCCTGCAGCAACCGACCTGACTGACCTCGCTGAAGCAGGAGATACCGCATGGTACTGTGCCTGCGCCTGTGCCCGCCTGCGACCCGTCGTCCGGCTTGACGCCGGAAAGCCCAACACGCGCGCAGCGGGCGCACGCCACCGCCCGGCGTCTGCCGAGCCGGCAACCTCGCGAAGCGCGCACAAGCGCAGGCTGCTGGGGCTGTGCTGTGTGCGTGCAGGCATCCCGCACGTACGCTGGGAACCTTGTCCCTCGGTGCCGTGCCACAGTGTGATCGATCTGCTCGGGGCTCGGCCGGGGCCGGCTAGAGCGCTAGGCCCGTATGGGCCCGTGGCGCCTGCCGGGCCGGCCGATGTGACAACACGTCGGTCGCACGCCTGGGGATCTGGAAGAGGAGGATCGCATGCCACCATGCATGGAAGATGCGTGTGAGGTGACATGCACGTAGCCTAGGCATTCAATCAACGTCGAACGGCGCGCGGTTTCGGTCGATGCCGCGCTGTGACAGAGTCCTCAATCCTCATGACCTACGCGCGCCGCGCGGTACCTTGGTCATCGCGAAGGGGCAGCGCGCGCACGAAACAGAGACGTATGAAGTGCAGCCATGCAGGTGAGGCTCGAGGATTAGCTCAAGAATTACTACTTGGGGGAGGTTTGGGAATCTCCGTTGAAACGAAAAGCACATGATTCGATCAAGAATGGAGAACAACAGAAACCTCTGTTCCAGCTAGTGAACATGTTCCCGGAAGAACTACAAGCTCTTCAGTACACCGAAAAACTACTCAGCCTACAAGACTACACTCAACGCTCTAAACTCTCCTCCCACCACTTCTTACCAGCTAGCCTTAATAATGTACCCATACTTGTCCAGGTCCATTCACTCTTCGTTTGCCGTAAAGGAACGAACGTGATTCATCACCACCGTTCCTGGAAAAAAAAAAGGCAGAGTGAGCAGGATATGTGAACATTCTGAGTATGCATGGTTATAGGCTCTGTTTTTGTAAGAACGAGAAAAGGATTCATGAGATTAACAGTTTAACAGACAACTCAGGCATCTGTCAAAGGTCACAAACTGTTGCATGCCGCTGACTAGGATACAACATGCAGGGAGATTCCAAGCATTGACGCAACAGGTCAATGTCACTCACCTGACGATCAGTTCTTGGTATCAGATTCACGGGACTCCACCAGTACATAGACTGGCTTTCCATTGAGCTTGTAGAAATTCTGCATGAGAGTTTTTATCTCAGTTAACCCATCATGAAGCAGTAAAAAAATGTCTTGCAAAATGCAGGTGCAATTTGAAAAGTTCCCTAAGATTTTCTGACAATACTAATCACTAGTGAGTGCTTCCTGTAGCGATATCATTGCAAATGTCTGACCTTGGATTTGTCCTGCAACCTACAGGATTCTGTCCTAACCCAGGTACAAGATGCAGGCGGTAATAGGATCAATCACCCATCTGTACTATGGGAAGAGGTGTGTACCCCAGGCAGCTAAAACCTTTACCCTGATTTTCTATTTGGTTACCACAAACAACATGCATACAGCATACCCGACATCCAGGTAGCTTTGTTTAGTCTGGATGCCTGGGCGCCAAGCTGTTCCAGATATGGGTATCTCCGATGTTGGAACAGAGCAGACATGGACATGTTGATCGTACTTACATAACAGTTTACAATAATGCAAGTTGTTCCAGGCCGCTGTGTAAAACAACGGAAACCACTGGCAGCACAATCCAAAGCTACGTAACACCAACAGCTAACATCAGGTGTACGCTGCAGACATTATCTGAACTAATGCACATAATAATGCAAGCTAAACAGCATATACCACCTACTGAAATGTCTGATACTTCAAAGAAGCAAGCAATGTACAGTATCAAACATGTGGATTTGCCTGCCAATCAACAATACAACTTGCTGTGAATCAAAGAATAGTACCTTAAATTTCGGAAGCCCGATGAGACACGCGCACTCAACCACGTTGGCTCCAGCACGCTCTGGAAAGCAAATTGACAAGTGAGAGAAGTACAGATGCCATATTGGGAATGTACTAAGAAATTCATCTACCAGGACATGTTGTGTAAAAAGAATAAAGAAGCACGTTTCCTGGCATGATGTTGTATTAGTTGCAGACAAAGAAAAGCATAGCTGAAAACAGATTGTTACAAGTTGGCAGTACTTGATTCTATCAATAGGACGATAGTACTCAAAACATGTATCTGAACCAAATCCTGTCTCCAAATATTTTTATGACATATCTACAAACTGGATTCCCTCAAAAAGAAAACCTTCAAATAAGAAAGTTCTGATAAATTATATGAGCATGTCCCGCAAAAGACAGTTTTTCCATCTAAAAGGCTGTAAGTACCGGAAAAACAATGTCACTCTACCTATTATCACTAAGTGGCGTACCTAGCGCAAAAGAAGCCAATACTATTACTGCATTTTTAAATACAGAAATGCATCAGTACTACCCAGTAACAATCATTTCTCAGTTCACACTGTAACTGGACACTACTGATATCCCAGTTTTGGATTAGACTGAGCCGGGCCGGGGGGGGGGGGGGGGGGGGGGGGGGGTGGTGGGGTGGGTGATCAATGCTAGAAAGTGTTAACAAATAATAGAGGTATTGGCACAGTTTCAGGATAAGTTGTACTGGATGATCTGATTCCAAGGAAATAGTGCTAACGACAATAAGCCAAGGACCGGTGCAACTAAAAGCTTAACTACAGCTGGTGCAGGAGTGCTAATCACTGTTTGTGCAGTAACTTAAGCAAAGATCTGTAATTCTGTTTAAATAGATAACCTTTGGCGTAGCAGACACTTACCAAGGAGCCTTATCGCAGCAGAAAGTGTTCCACCGGTTGCAACCAAGTCATCAATGATCATTACACGCTCACCAGGCTCGATAGCTCCAACATGCATCTCCAAGCAATCAGTCCCGTACTCAAGAACATACTCTTCAGAAATTTTCTCACCTTCACACGTTGGTAAATGCGAAGGTTAGCACATGTCGATCATTGTAGATGGGCATGGTTTAACAATAAAGCCATTCAGAACGACACTATGGGTGAGTGGCACTGCACAGCAACTCTACGTACAGAGCAATAGGACATGCCATTAAAAAGTACAACGAAAGGTATCGCAGAAAAGTCTCCAGCGTTTGTTTCGATTTCATCATGGGCTGCATCCACAAAAGGAGCAGGATACTCCTGCCACTTTAATGTCATGGTGCAGAGATTTATGGGCAAAATCTGTACCTTTACTAGTACCTGCTAACCAGATTTGCTCACTAACTACAGTCTAGGCATTCTAAAAGCGTCTGCTGCACCGCATGCAAATGAATCCAAAACAGAGTCCTTCAATGAACCTCACCTGGTAGCTTCCTAGGCTTGCGCAACGGGATGAACTTGGCGCCAAGAGCCAATGCAATCGCTGGGCCAAATATGAAGCCTCTCGCTTCAATCCCTGCTCAAATGTAAGAAGACACAAGTCAGAAATAATGCAACAACTATCTCTATGTCAACAAACTAATGAAATGAGTGAATGACCTGATCACTGTAAAGTAGTACTCCTATATCGGACCGACAAAGACACAGCTAACAAAAGATGACGATGCACAATCATGCAACACAACCAAGAGCATGGTGATGGCACATTAAACCGTGGGGACAGTGTTTAAATACTGTACTACGGGGTTTAAAAGAAAAGTCAGAGAGTAAAACCCGCAGAAGCTCGCAGACAGAGGATCCAACAAACCACAACGCAAAATCTCAGCAGCAGTACTTTCCGGTGACAACGACGTCGGATCGGGGGGCACATGCGTGACATCAGAGCGCGCCACTCGGCCGCCAGCAGAATCAATGACGGGTGTACCGCTGTACCAGCGCACCGTCCGATCCCGTGCGCCCGCGCCCGCGTCCGTCCGATCCAGAGCCCCGCGCGCGGTCCCCCGGGGACCCCGACGAGGACGATGTTGCGATGCCGCTTGGCTTTGGCGAGGCGAGAGAGAGATCTGGCCCGTGGCAGGGCTTCTACATGAGCCTCCTCCCCGATTCGCTATTGAATGCGGCAGATTCCGGCCGCGGCCACGGCGAAAAGTCCAGAAACCGCGCCGCGGCCATCCATTGGGCCGGAGACGATGGACCGCGGTTGTACTACCGCTGCCGAGCCGAGACACTGGCAAGCACCAAGCGTGCACTCAAACGACACTCCGCGCGTGGAAAAGTCTTCGGAGTTCACACACACAACACTCACTGACACGCACACAGCGATCAGGGCCATGCTTCCACGACCACAGAGCCAGCATGCACGCGCGTAGGGTCCGCCCGCCAGCGACAGGCCTATCTCCTCCTCTCGCGCAGCCGCTGCGACAGGCTAGCGCAGTAAACTCCATTAAACAATTGGTTTTATGGCTTTAATTAGTAGAAGGTTTGCACCTGACAGACGGATATCGCCGGCGGAGCTAGTTGCAAGGCAAATCGAGCAGGCAGGCAGGGAACAGTAGCGTGGGGGGATTATTGTCGCGATTATGATATTCTTCCCGAGGAAAGAAAGCCGAGGCAGCGCAACGCGAAAAAGGTGCGGTTGTGTAGACCTGGTGCGGGTGCGGGCGCGGGCGCGAGCGACGACAAAAGCGCGGGGAGCAAAAGGACCAGGGGAGATCTCCCGCAAAGATATCGCGGGAATCTCAGAACTCTGCCCCCCGTGGCCCGGCTCCTCGCGGCGGCACGCGCGCAAGACAGCGACCTCCTTTCATCCTTTGCCGCCCTCGCCCGTCGAGTCCGGTAGTCCAGTCCAGTCCAGGGAGGGGACTCTACTACTACTAAGTTGCTGGACCAGGCGGTGCCGTGCGGGCGGAGAAGAGAGGGATGGGTGAGGGGAAGAGAGAGAGGTGGTTGTTGTTACCGGCGACGGCGTCGATGGCCATGCCGCGGTAGCGCTCCAGGAAGATGTCAACGGCGTCCTTGAACACCGCCGGCCGGAGCAGCAGCGTCGTGATGTCGTTGAACATGATACCTACACCAGGAGCGAACCAGTACATATAAAATCAGCACCTTACTACTGGTGGTCGTTGAATTAGTCCCACGAGGGAGAAGACGAACGGAGGATAAATGGGCGCACCTGGCTTGGGAAAGTGAGGCACGACGCGGATGGCGTCGGAGATGGCCTGCAGCCGGGGGTCGACTGCCACGGCCTCCGCCACCGCCACCGCGGCGCGGCCGTTCTCCTTGGCCTGCTGCTGCTGCTGCTTGGAGACGTTGCCGTCGGCCTCCATCACGCTCACCCCGCTGTTGCAGCTGGCCTCCTCACCCATTAATTCCTCTGTTCTCCTCTCCCTCGCTCTCAACCTCGCTTGCTCGGTCCAAGCTCGGTCTCGCAGGCCCAAGCCTTTATTGTTGCTTGGTGGACTGGTGCGCCGCGTATATATAGCCGGGCGGGGCAGGGGGGTCGATCGAGAGCGAGTGAGGTTGTGGAGAGCTGGCTGGCTGGTGGCGTTTATTATCCTTGGACAACGGCACCGAGCCTCGCCCGCCTACCTCTCCTCTGTTCGTAAAGAGGGAGGAGGGGGCAGCTACCGCACCAGGCTACCGCGCACCAGGCTACTCCAGGCTGCTGCTGCGTAGGAGCAGGGCTCTAATCCGTGCATAGGCAAAGAGCCTCTCTCGTTCTCTCTCTTCGCCCCTCCTACTGCTACGCCTTGGAGTACTCTACGTGACAGGATGTGTGTGCCCATCTTTCTTTTTTGATGAAAGTCTCTCTCTCACTAGCCCCCGCTTTTGGTCCTGTTCATGACCAGAGCCTACCCGTTTAAGCGAGGAAACGGCAAAAAAACAGGGGCAGGGACTAGAGCCAGTAGGCACCGGCCCGCACCGCACTGACTGGCGCCGGATTTTGCTTGTGCCCAGTGCCCACTGGGCGCGCCGCGCCGCTCGAGAGCGGGCGGCACGGCCATGCATGCGATGGACGCGCCTTTTCTCCGTTTCCCCGGCTACGGCCCGCGTCCGTTTCCTCCACCCCGGATCTCGCTTGCGAGTGGTGGTACGTGCAAAGCGTACAGCCGGCACGGGCGCAAGGCTCGTCGGAACTCGCGGCGCCAGAGGCCCGTGCGGGATCCGAGGCCGCTGCCTAGCTGCTCGGCAGCGCGGCACCGGTGGCGGGGCGGTACCATGGTTTCGTCCAGGTTTTCGGTGCGCCGTACTGCCTGATTGGCTGCCGCTGCGGTGCCTGCGCTGCACCTCGCACCGTCGCTCCTCCGATTAAGCAGCGCGCCGTACTGGCACTCGTTGAGCCAGCGACGGATCGGATATCGATCATGCTCGTTCCGGAATAATGCTCGTTTGGCTACTTTGTCAACCAAGTTATTCAAGCCAAAGTGGATTTCTGTGGCGCAAGCTATAAATGCTCAAATGCTGCCAAATGGTACTCTGCGACGGTATATGAGAGTTAGATACAGGGGTTGTTTGGATGACGTCTACATTTTGCCACGCCAGAAGCTTGACGTGCCGCACTTTCTTTGACTAACAGTATTTGCTTCTCTGCCGCGTGGTTACAGCCCGGTTCAATGGAAGCACCAATGTTGAACAAATGAGATTCAAGCCAAAGAGGATTTTTGTGGCGCAAGCTAAAAATGCTCAAATGCTGCCAAACGGTAAACTCTGCGACGGTATATGAGAGTTAGATATAGGGGTTGTTTGGATGAGTCTACGCTTTGCCACGCCAGAAGCTTGACGTGCGGCACTTTCTTTTGACTATTATTTGCTTCTCTGCCGGACTTGTCCGGCCACGCCGCCCTCGTTCAATGGAAAACCCGGTTCATTTCCATGCCATAACGCACCGCGGTTACAGCGTGAAGCGTGCAGTAATATTTGGACAGATTTTCCAACCAAACTACGTGCTCACATGTCCCAAACACGTTCCAACTAGAGGTGGTACGACGGCCGTAGTTATGCCGACCAGAATCTTTTTCTATAGTGGCGATCGCGTAGAGTCATTTCTGCCGTTTCGTAGGTTATCCGTGATTGAACTATTTGCAGATGCAATAACACTCGACAGATTCGTGTCGCGCAGTACACCAATTTGTCACGTACCGTGTCAATGTCGCAGACAACGCAGGCCAAAAACACTGGTGGCATTGCTCCAACGTTGCTGTTGCCATTGCGTCAGAGAGCCGGTACAACGCGAGCAGCAGCACCTACAGTATCAATGCATGGCGCGAGTGTGGGGGAGCCCACTGTAGTGCGGGCGATGGAGATCGCGTCAGTGACTCAGGAGCTGCACGATCAGTACGTCCCCAATGGCACATGGTTTTATAAGTAGTCGTTTCTGAAAGGACGTGTTGTGTGTTTAGTAGTACTAGTACTGGCGTATTTCTAGTCGGTGCTGTCGTTGCTGTGCCTGTGGCGCCATTGTTATCGCACGAGTACAGCAACAACGTATGCCTTAGCTAGATCTCGTTGCTGTGTGACGCCATTGTTATTACACGACTACGTACAGCAACGACAGGTGCGAGAGGTTAATGATGCTGTTGGTGGGGCACGGCCGGCGTGATCACCACCGTGCGTGGCCGTAAGCACCATGCATGCATGCGTCTGAAGCTCTGAATCCGCCTTTTCCGAGGATGTACATTGCGCAATCGCGCCGTGCAAAATCTTGCCGCGGGTGTTGTCGTACGTGTGTGCCTGCGCTGCTTGGAAAAGCGCTCGATCGTGCACTTTATCAACAGGACGAGGTTCCCGCTGCTGTGCATGCATCACCGCTCAACTATAGCCTCATCGTCGAAACTTTTTTCTATCTTTTTTTTCGACAAACAGTCATCAAACTTTTGTGGTGAAGGAACTGCTTTCGTTGCACGCCGGAGGTACACATGAACAACACATGTGCGACAATGCGTGAGTGAGCCTTGGCCGCATCTCCGTCTAAACGTCCCAAGAGGAGACGAGGTCGATCGGATCACACGCAAGTGATGAATCGCAACTCGGGACAACTTTGGGGTGGGTCATCTAGCTAGAGAGAAGGAAGGAAGAGGCATCGAGTGTGCCTTTAGACCCAAACCGGGCAGAGGATCTCATCCATTCCCAATCCAATCGTGGATAGCATGCATGCCCTCTCTAGGGCCGCATATATGGTGCGCGAGGCCGAGGCCTAGAACGTCAAGCTCACCAGATCGAAACGCCTTTCAACCGCCGCACTCGATTGCGCCGGATCCTACCCGCCCCGCGCTTTGTTTCATCCCCGTGATGATCACGCCATGATCGGTACGCCGCCGAGACGCTTTCCTCCGGCCCTTCGGCCCTAGCTGCCAAAACAAGCAAACGGGCTAGCTAGCCCCCACCCCCAGAGACGAAACGAGACGACGACGCCGTCCAGGTCCGCCGCATCTGTCGATCGCGTATCACATTGTGCAGAGGCCGGAAAGGTGGCGATGCGCTGATTCGGCGACGCCTTTCGACGACGGGCGCGGCGGCCTGGCCGGGAAAGGGAAAAGGCTAGCGAAGCCCGTCACGCTATCGAGGACAACCTGACGACGCTGCCGTGCGAGAGGGCGTGGCGTTTCAACGGCGCGAGGATTGCTGGCGGCGTCGGCGTCGAATGGGCCAACGGAAACCATGACGACGGAGGGAAAAGGTTTCGGGGCGCTTTTTCGTTGAGAGTATCTTCTGCCGATCCTGGATCGTGTTCGGGAGGGCTTGTTAGTTGCTAGTGCCTAGTGGGCGTGGGTCGCAGTGTCTGTCTGCGTATACTGTACCATCACTGATCCGATCATTTCCAACTTTTTTTTTTGTTTGACGCTGATCATCATTTCCAACTTTTTGTGGCATCATGGTCTCATGGATGCGGCTTTTGACTATGCTTGGTATTTTCTGTCACTCTCTGAAGCCACATTTCACTAGTGGTAGCTCCTACCGAGTGGCAAAATCATGTATCCAGGGATTCTTCTTCTCAGAGGTGGAGAATGTTTTTCTTTCCTTTTCCTTTTTTGAGACCCGTATTTTAATCCCTTGACTTGGTAATGGAGCGTCCTTGTAGCAAAGCTCTAGAGTTGGGAAGTGCTCATGAATCTACAAAGTCTAGATGAGAGCAGCCTTTCAACACAAAAAGGGTGTAGCTTTTGGTTCAACCCTTTTTCTTTCAGTAATTGCTGAATATACCAAACTTTTCGTCAGGAACTAGTCGCTCTTGCTTTTTGCCTTCCCCGATCTTTCTCCAGTTAACAAAACTGCCCATACCACTGTTCTTTTTGTTTTTTTACCGAGTCCACGCTTACAGCTGCAAAACCAAGTTTTTTAGTGGGATTCTCCCCGATCCTCACTATTACCATGCCCTCTGTAGTCTGTTTTTTTTTTTATCTCACCGCCAGTGAAGCCATAACCATGACACAGTACATCGTCCTTTTTTTTTTGCAGCTGCTAACAAGAAAATCAGAGTGCTTGATATGCACATGTTTACCAAGCGGACAAGCTTTTCACCATCAACGGCTGCCATATCGTCAAAAGAAACGATCTCCTTAGCGTCAACCTTCTCACAAATCTTATTACCAGCAAAATTCACAGCTTTCACTCACAAGAAATTTCCTGCCGTTCGCCATCGTACTGTAAGTCTGTAACTAGTTGTTCTCTATGCTGCCGAAATGGCCGCACCTTTTGCCTTCGCCACGGCCACCCGGAGATCTGAATTTGTGATGCTGCTGTCAGGCAACGCAAACATTCCACGGCCACCTTGACGTGAAGTCTTTTCCGGCGATTCTGGTATGGAAAACGGTAAGATTTGTTTAGAGTAGAGATCACTACCTGCCTCGATCATCCTATCTCGCTCGTCCGTCAAAAGCCAGCATCATTGGTTCTATCAGCGCGAGACAAAAACATGGTGTCGCCATCGTGTTTCAGACGTCAGCGGCGGCAAGTAGCACCGGTACCAATCTAGAACTTCAGCCTGGCTTCTACTTATCTGATGATGCTACGTCAGTTGGGAATCGGGGATGAGTTCAATCTTCCTCTAAGGAAATCAGAGATACCACATCCTGTTCCAGGCTGCTTAGATGAAGTCAAGCCGAACTGCTAGATAGTTTTCCCCCCTCTCAAAGAGAACCAAATCATTAGTTAATTCTCATTGGATTTTATCCGAGGATAGAGAACCAAATCATTAGTTAATTCCAGGCAGCCTTTGACATAATAATTTTCCCCCTTAGTACTTCACTTACTGGTGTCGTGAAACCATCCAGTTTAACGTTTTCAAAAGAGTTGCAACTTGCAAGCTGACCTTTTAAACCACTTTTAATGGGAGAAAACTGGCTGTGCTAATCTAGTCCCTGTTGCTACACAATGCTAATTAAATCCCCAGACGTGACTGGCTGATCCAGTTGTTCCATTGGTGGTGCCCGTACTTATCTGGCGAGATAACGATCTCCAACAGGGAGAAATCCACCCGGCAGTCGCACATACCCAACATCCGATTCTCGACCGACCCAGTGATTGGATCGGAGCTTGACGCCATGTTTTGTCATCCGTCAGACCGTCGCCTAATCTCAAACGGGCCTTTTCATCCTGCACCCAATCCTGAACTGTAATGAAACCACGCGGGTGATCCCAGCATCTCCAAAAGGTGCTTCTTTATTCCTCCTGGATGAGGCTGAACTTTTTTTCTGCTCCTAGGTTTTCTTCCGAGATGGAGAGCAGCAGTGGCGTGTGAGGTGGCGATGGGCATGCAGTTAACACCGGAGTGGCTGGATTCCCATGGACTGCAGCGTGATGTGTTGCTGCAAAATCTCTATGAAAATCTTGCCCCGGATTTGGTCCTGATTTGATAAGCTAGCTGCCGGCAGATTCAGTGAGATCGGACTACCAGGACAGATCGGGAAACGCATTACTGCTGCACGACGCACCTGTCGAAGGTTGATGGGCTTGGCTAGTACTGCGGCTGTACGAGGTCTGAGACTCAGAGCCAAGGTTTACCATTTCGACGAGATCGCTCCAACCGACGGCGACAGATACAGTCGATTTTACCAGTTATTGCGATAACCGAGCGATTATCAAATAAAAATTCAAAACCCAAATTTTGAATTTGAAAATCTTGAAACCGACCGATTTTTCCGGTAATCTACCGATTTTGGTCGGTAACCGGTCGGTTTCATCGGTTATCGACCGTGGATTACCGACGCCGCAGCCAAGCCCCTCCCGGTCGAATCGAGCCGCGACGCCAACAAATCGACGAATCGATGGATAACCGGCCCGTATCGCTCGATTATGGGCTGAGGTGCATCGGTAGGGTCCTCGATTCGGTGGATTATTTGCGGCGGACGGCGGCTCCGGCGTGGGGATTTCGACGGCGAGCGGCGATTTGGGCGAGCGCGTGTGTGGGGGACGGATGAGCACCTCGGACGCCATCGTCGATTCCTCCCTCCACGGTGAGTTTCTGTTCGATTCCTCACAACTGAAGCTACCTCACATCCATAAGAATCCATTTGATTCATCTTTCGTGCAATTCCATCACCCAACTCGACGGATTTCAAGGATTTCTGGCCGCCGTGTTTGGCTCCCTGCTTTACTGTTCACAAAATCTTTTTTTTTAATTTCTTTTCTCCCAGAAATTTTCCGAGAATTATTTCACCCATCAAACCAAGTCGTTTTCGTGTATGGTTTCCACCAATATTCTGCAAATAACGTCTAGTTTATTTACATATTTTTTTTCAAAGTTTCTCAAATGTTCAAAAAATTTCAAATTCGAAATTTAAAAATCGTCAAACCGGACTTACCGGACCTGGTTTTTGACGATTTTTCAAATCAGAGCACAGCTGTGTGTCCTTCGGGCGATCAGATCAGGCTGAAAGTGCAACTCAGGCCCTGTTCGTGATGCCTCCGCGCATCCTAGTATAAACAGGACGATTGCGCGAGTTGTGATTGGCCAACACTAAGTGCAGGGATTGGCCACTAATTTAAGTGTTACTCCTGGTACTATCAATCCTGCAGAAATCCTCTGATTGACAGTTTAAATGTAGAACAAATCCTCTGATTGACAGTTTAAATGTGTTCTACAGTAGTAGTATTACTTATCATTGCATTAGGCTATTCTCAATGCAAGGTTTCATTGCACTATTATCAAGATTTAAATTTTAGTAAAGGAGCCAACTGAGTCTCATCAAGATGAAACTCCTCTCTATTCTTATGAAACTCCGCATTCTCTCTCCTCGTAAAATTGTTGATGTGGCATAGATTTTAATACTCATGAAACTCACTATGAAATCCATTGAATTAAAACTAGCCTTAGTTGCGCACCTGGCACAGATGCAACTATAAATATCATGTCATGGCGATGTGGTAATGTGGTAACTTGCAGCGTGCAAGGTAAGGTTTCCTGGGCTGGTATGTTAGCAGAGAGCAGGTGAGGAAAAAATGGCAGAGTAGGTAGAAAAGATGGAAAGGTTTCAGAGATATTTCTGCACATTTGCTGCGTGCCACACGATTATAATTTAGCAAAAAGACATTAGAAACAAACAACGGGCTGATTTGAATAAGGTTATTTGTATTTGGTACAATGCAACGGAGCCAAAGATATAGGTGCCATCGACTAGTTGCAAAAACTAATAGAAATAAAAGAAATGTGCCAGTACAACAACAGGACGTCAGGATCTTCACCGGCTTGTATGCTACAGGTATCTCCTTGCAAGAGCCCTGACCTTTGTATCAAAATGGGAGGATGTGATGCGAGAACCGGGTAAGTAGAGTGGATTAAGGAATATCTGCATAGCAAAACGTTTGCCAAAGAGAGCTTCATTATCGCACAAGGGGAAATCAAATATGCCGGAATGCGTGAGTAACAAATCAAATCAAGTGGCAGCAAAATGCTTTGATATCAACATCATCAGATTATCAGAAATTTGCTTTCAGAAACTGTGCAGTACAGAAGCGATCAAAAGTAGCTATGGAATACAAACACCCAATCACTTACCTTGATGTAAAGCTCATGAACCTCTTGAAAGAAACTTTTTATGCCATCGTCACTTCGGGAGTCATGAAGCAACATAAATCTAGTATGTGGTGTGCTGTTAAGAAAGCAAATTACTTGGACAAAAGAAAGAGAGAATGGAATCACATAATTACAACCGTGACCATAAATAAAAATAAACACAAATCTTCACTAACGTGACACAGTTCAGTATCTACCAAATTTTTTTTTTAAAAAAGTGTTTTATATCAAAATTGAGCAGGCAGTTTACATAACAAGTGCCTATATACGTTGTAGGTGTTTCATATCAAGATTGTGTAGGCAGTATACATAACAAGTGCCTATAGACGCTACATTAAATGAAATATATATCATAGCATTGGAAGGATATGACCAGCAGTTACATAAACAGACACAACAAGGTCGTTGAATCTATCAACTGACTTCAGAAACCTGAAAAGGAGAACAAAGCGATAGGTCAATTGCGTGAAGCCAAATAACAATGAAAACTACATGTAACTAGCTGGTTTTCTTTGGCTGCACTTTACAGGTAAGTGCCAAACACTCACATCGCATTTGTAGTCCATGCGAGGTCCTGAACAACATCCAATGCAGCATGCAAGATGAACTGATGCTGATAAGCTAATTCTTCTTTCTGCACGAGGAAGTAAACTGTAAGGTCACCATTACCAGCAAACAAAAGTTATACTGAAATAGAACAACGTTTACGAAAATCATGATGAGATGCTTAGAATAATTAAATGGAAAAGTGAATGAAATGAAGCCATGCCTCCTAAAGAATACACAAGATGTACTCTAGTAGCTTTTTTTTCCTTTGCCAAAACAATGATTCACTACAATTCCAAGCTACAGTGCTCCATGAACTAATGCTGATAGAGATACAGAATTATATCACAGAAAGGAACCTAAATAGACACAAAACTAATACTAATCAGGTTGGAGATAAAGGATAGACTCAAAAAGGGACCATACTTTTGGAGCAGACCCAACTTCAGCCTCGTAGATTGGGATGTCATTCTTACTAACAATCACGAAGCAAGCTGTACTCGCCATTCCTAGCCTTGAAATAGCAGTTTACTGATCTGAAAATAGTTTAAAATACTTGTGAACACCAAGATCATTATCATACAATTAAAGCCAAAATGCTTGAATTTGAAAACCGCATAATCAGAGGCATAGCAAAGAGGACCTGCCTCACCATGATAGTGTTATATATTCACACGTTAAGAATAAGAAATAATGCTAGAGTACAGCTCCTACTTCCTAGACACATCATTAACACACAAGAGGAAGTGTAGTAACTTGTCAGCCATCTCACAACTCACAAGTACATGTGACAAGCACTGGCCCAAACGGTCACTCAAGTGTTTTTCTAGTTCCTATGATCTTATCAGAAAATCATTAAACCGATATGAGGCTGTCGTCAATGGTTTCTTCAGGGTGACACAGCAAGATTCCCTTTGCTGGCCACCGCTAAAATAGTTCATATCATTTGTTGTGGGGGGGGACAACCAACCTCCCATGGAATTGCATAAAGTGCTCTGTACAACAACAAAGCCTTCTTATCCCAAGCAAGTTGGGGTAGGCTAGAGATGAAACAGCAGTAACCCTTTGTTGTTTGATCTCCATAAGATTGGCTACAAATGGTTATTGGCTAGCCAAGCCTAACACAACCCCCTCCACTTTTCTCCAGAAAATGCTCTATAAGCTCCTCAACAGTCAATACCATTCATCAACATACTTGTTTCCAAACTCAACGCAGTTTCACCAAATGGTGGAGCATTAATGATATTGTACTCTATGTAGCTAGACATCGTGAAAGGCGATTTCACCACACCAGAACCCCTACTAAAGCTAGACATGAGACATCATCAAAATTTTGACTTAATTTAGGTGGGACTATTTGCTAGGCCTCCTATCTAAAAGGACTTTTCCCAACAGATAGCAAGATTGCATTACGGCATTGCTAGCATCCTCCTCCAGAGTCCTCGAGTCCTCGACAGTTCCCAATGCCTATTGTCTATTTTTTGAGAAATGGTGATACAAGTGCGTCTGAGCTTGGTCCTTAATTAGCTACAAAGTACAAACCTCCCAGTACATGAGAACATCAGTTCATAACAATTCATGACTCTTGGGCACTCAGAACACATACTAACACATACTAAGGGGCAACAAATGGAGGCTAAAGCATCGCTGCTCAATCTAGCCATGTTGGAGGTGTCAAAAAAGCAAAGCACAAGGGTTTCCCACAATAGGAGCTCCACTAAACTAACCCTACTAACAAATGTTAAAGGGGACGCAAGGACCTGGGCGTTTGCCAGCATGAAGCCCACACAGAGCAACCATTACCACTGGAGGAGTCCTTGTAGTCAGTAAATATTTGTAATACATAAACCCTATTTGTGTCTCCCGATCAATATGATAGGTAGCTGCCACAAACGAACTACTATGCTTGTTACTCCAATAAACATAGACGATAGTATTCAACTCAATAACTAATCATTCTGTTTCTTGACTCTGCAACTTGCCAGTGCAGGACATCCGGCACAAATGGAGCAAATTCTAGCTTTGGCATGATCTGAAACAGAGGTGGACTAACCAACAGGGCGAGGTAGCGCGGTTGCCCTACCTAACGCTAGAGGAGAGACCATCTCCTCCGAGAGCTCCGGCCCCCAGGTCACCAGACGCAGCTCCCTTGCCCAGCATCAGCGGGGGTGAAAATTTCTTCCCATACCCGCCCCCGCGGAGGGATCGACAGGGTCCCCGTCTCCTACATCAAGCCTAAAATTCAACTACAAAAGGAAGGAGGAGGATTGGGGAGGAGAACTGAACTCTCACCTTCCGTCGAAGCTGGAGGATGAGGAGGAGGAGGGCCAGCCCAAAGCGGCAGGCTCGTGCCCCGTTCTGGCCGCACGAAACCCAGCCGCTGCTCGCCGCTTGGCTGAGGTGGCACGGGACGCCGTGCTTGCTGAGCCGCTGTGGTGCTTTGCTACCTGGGATCTGAGTTTGTGAGATCTCCGTCTCTCCGACGATGAGGCACAGTAGATCGCCGGCGGGGAGGGGGTAGTGGGGAAGGAAAACTCGGGGTCCTTCCAATTTTGCGGGTCCAGAATAATCGCTTTGCGATTCGCGTAGTGGCCCGTACTCGGCCGGGTTGATGTGGTTTCTTTGCAAACCGGTTTGTCGTCGGCCCAACTTCAGGAAGCTGTACTGCTGTAGGCCCTCTTACTGATCACATGGACCCTCCTGCTGCTGCGTTGGACTCGTTTATGCGATGAGGCATTTTACTCAGACAGCAAAATTATCGTCTGTGTACTCATTTCACAGATGATATACATGATGAAGCGAATAGGGTTATAGAAAAAAGCCATTACATAGTTGAGGCAATTATTTACAAATGCACGTCATAGAGAAAAATATTAATCCCGTATATGCCATTAGTGTCTCATTGACATATGGAGCCCACCTGCTTCCACATTCCAATGGTGAGTACGAAGTTAATTCTTCATAGGGTACCTGCTTAAACCACTTTTGTATGACCGTGGATTCGTTCAAAGTAAATATAATAGATGATGTTTCCCAGTTTTTGAAAAAAATTGGATGATGAAACTAAATGTTAGCTAGACATGGGATATAGTTGTATTTAAGTATAGAAAACCATATAGAAATGGACCCACAAATATGCACAACAATAATTCTGTGGGGAGAAGATTTTAGTGACATATTAGTGTACATGAAACCTAACCCACGTTAGATCGTGTTGGATTAGAAATGGTAGAACGTGACATTACCATCGCCAACACTAAAATTTAATGATTCTATAGTGTTTAGTTGTGACTCCATTCAAATGTATCTACCTCATAACATTTATAAAACATCAAGAATGATGTGTCCAGATGTCAAGGTTCACGGTTGCGAAAATATTATGAAGTTGGACAAACGTAGCGATGTACACCCAACCTATGTGTTCCAAGACGCAGCTTTGAATTGATGGATATCACTGCTTGCGAGCCTTCCTTTTTGTCCGGAACACTGACACCAAAATAGAACCGTTTAGTTATTTCACTCGTGAAAGTCCAAACTAATGGTGCGTATGGCAATTGATTTGAAGGATAAAGGTGGTTGGAGGAGGGTGTTGGAAGTTGGTCATTTAGTCCCAATCATGTGATGGGAGTTGAGAGAGGGAGTTCATATGGAAGTTTGGATTCACCTTTTTTTTCTTTTTTGTGGGTTTGGGAGCGAGAAATTACAAGTAAAACCATGATAAAACGATGGTCATGCATTATACACAAATAGAACAATTTCCACTCAATTTCCATCCCTATCATGTTTACAGAATGGTATGAGTTGAGCTCTAGAATCCCCTTCCCCATCTCCCTGAAATTCCCATGTCCACGAGTCAATTGAAAAAAAATATATTAAAGATCCTTATCTCTAAATTTTCACCCCCTTACAATGATTCCCTTCAAGTAAAATGCATTAAAGGTTAGTTGGCACATACTTTAGAAAAGATAAAAAATACGAAAACAAACAAACGAGATCAGGCTGATAAATGAAATGTATTCAAAATACAACTTGAAATTAGAAGTTACAGGATTCAAGAAAAGCACAAAGCAATTCACCATTTTTTTTTTAGCAATAAGTCTATTTCAACCCCTCAACTATTGCCACCGGACCACTTCACCCCCCAAACTATAAAACAGGTCATTCTACCTCCCAACTTTTGCAAAACCGTCTAGTTCACCCCCTGGCTAGTTTTGAAGCTGGTTTTGCCATGTCTGACAAGCGGGCCCCATGTGTAAGTGACAGTCGACCTCACCTGAGCCCATGGAGACGAGGATGAGCCCGCGCATCTCCATCTCTCGACGACGCACTCAAGGTGCTCCAGGAAGGGCCACAGCACGCCGTGGGGAGGGGTGGCGCCAGCCGGATCCTCGACGGCGCAGATGGGAGGAGCGGAGGGGCGCCGGCATTGCCCAACCCGGCGTTGCGCTCGAGCCGTCGCTGCTCTTCCTGTCCGTGGGCGGCGGCGCCTCGTCCTCGCTGGCGCAGCCCCCCGCGTCCACCACCATCCCGGCGTTCCACGGCAGTTGGAGACCGCCGCCACAACCTCCGTCAGCCGTGGGGAGGAGCGGCGCCGCCTGAATCCTCGCAAGCGCAGACGGGGAGGAGGGGATTGGCGCCGGCCGGATCCTCGATGGCACAGGTAAGAAGGAGCGGAGGGGCGCCGTGGGGAGGAGCGGCGCAGCCTGAATCCTCGCAGGCTCAGGAGGGGAGGAGGGGATTGGCGCTGGCATGAATCCTCGCAGGGGAGGAGAGAGAGAGAGAGAGGCGTGAGGATAAGAGAGAGAAGGAACTGACATGTGGGCCCATAAACAGTGAAACCGCCTTCAAAACCACCCAGGGGGTAAATTAGACGGTTTTGCAAAGGTTGGGGGGTAAAATGACCGATTTTATAGTTTGGGGGGTGATGTAGTCTATTGGCTATAGTTGAGGGGATGAATTAGACTTATTCCTTTTTTTTTATAGTGGGTGTAAAGGTGGCTTACCCCATGCTTAGACAGACTTTATACATGGCTTTAAATGTTTTGCGCTAAGATAGGATTGATCAAATCATGTATTTTTGTTATTCTTAATCTTTCAAGTTACACAACTGAAAAACTAAGTGTTTTACAAGCTTTTTAATTAAGCGAATATAAGTCATTGGTTTTCTTGGAAACGCAAGAGCAACACTTGTCAACAAACTAGATCTGCAATATTTTGGTACACCGCTAATCTAAATTCTTTAGGACAACGACACGGTCTTCAACATAATACTTTGACTAAAACTTTCTATGAAATATGATACATTTTAAATTAAACTGAAAGATATATTATGAATTTTTTGAATGCAAAGGAATTTATATTGTAAAAATTCAAATGAAAAAGGCAATGTATCCTATGAGAACCAGATTCGTGTGAGAACTATGAGAACTCCAATCTGAGCCGCATGATCTTGATCAAGGGGGGAGCATAGGGCGAGGTGGGAGGGGGGATTTGCAAAATCAACGCCCACTTTTGCAAATTCCTCCTCCCACCTGAATTCATGCGTTCCATTGGATCAAAATCATGCGGCCTAGATGGAAGTTCTCATAGTTCTCACACGAACCTGGTTCTCATAGGATACGTTGCCAATGAAAAAATAATAAATTTACTATTGTGCTTTTACTGCGAATTAAGTTGTTCAAAGATAATTAACAGGTGGTACAATCGACTTAAACCCTAAAACGACCTATGTTTGGGATCAACGGGAGTATATAAAAAATAATAATAATTATGGGGCGAAATGAGCGAAAATACAATAACACGGCAATACAACTGGAGTGGGGAATACCCTCGTCGCTTCCCCATCCAAGCCTTGCTCCTGCTGCCTCCCCAAGACCAAGGAAAAGAAAAAAAGAGTGAAAAACACCCCAGAAAACAAACCGGAAAATCCCCAATCCATGAAGCCCACCACTCCCGCCGCCGCCGCCGCCGTCGCGGCGGCGGCCACCACCGATGACCCTTCGCCGTCGCCGTCGGACTCCGCCTCGGCGACGTTCACCGTCGAGCGCCGCGGGGACGCCTCCGCCTCCTGCCGCTGGACCCTCCCCGACTTCCCCCGCACCCGCGCCCGCACCTTCTACAGCCGCTACTTCGAGGTCGGCGGCTTCGACTGCCGCCTCCTCCTCTATCCGCGCGGCGACACGCAGGCGCTGCCGGGTCACCTCTCCCTCTACCTCCAGGTCCTCGACCCAAAAACCCCGGTATCGTCGTCGTCCTCCACAACCACCACCTCCTCCTCCAAATGGGACTGCTTCCTCAGCTATCGCCTCTCCGTTGTGCACCCTACCGATCCCTCCAAGTCGATGGGTCGCGATTCCTGGCACCGATTCTCGTCGAAGAAGCGCTCCCATGGCTGGTGCGATTTCGCGCCCTCCTCCTCATCCGCCTTTCTCTTCCAGCCCCACGACGCGCTCGTCATTGCCGCTGACATATCGGTGCTCTCAGAGACTTCCTCCTTTGCTGATGCGGATGGCCGCTTCACCTGGAAGGTGCTCAATTTTGGCCTATTCCGGGAGATGATCCGCACACAGAAGATCATGAGTCCTGCATTCTTCCCTACTGCCGCCGTCGCTGGTGGGAGTGACTGCGGGCTCCGGATTAGTATCTACCAGAGTAATGTCTCTGGCTCTGATCATTTGTCAGTTTGTCTGGAAAGCAAGGATTCTGTGGTGCAGGCAGCATCTGGGTCATCGGCACAAGCAGCGGCAGCAAGCAGTGCAGGAAGTGGGGTGCCAGATGGTGATCGTGGATGCTGGTGTATTTTCCGAGTTTCGATCCTTAATCAGAGGTCTGGTGGGTGCCACATCCACAAGGATTCATACGGTCGATTCGGGGCTGACAATGCCAGCCTTGGGTGGGGGGATTACATCAAGATGGATGAGTTTTTGGCTGCTGATAGTGGATATCTGGTTGATGGAGCTGTGATGTTTAGTGCCTCAGTGCATGTCATAAAGGAGTCAAATTCTTTCACTCGTAGCTTGCCAATGGTTACGGGAATTGGTAGCGCTGGTGTTGGGCGTGCCGGGGCAAGGAAGTCAGATGGACACTTCGGGAAGTTCGTGTGGAGGATTGAGAGCTTCACAAAACTGAAGGAACTTCTCAAGAAGCGCAAGATCACGGGTCTGTGTATCAAAAGCAGACGGTTTCAAGTCGGTAGTCGGGACTGCCGTCTTATTGTGTATCCACGGGGTGAGTGTTTGTGTATGCTTTCTTCAGATTCATTTTGTAGCTTCGAAATTAACTTGATTAATCAAGTTCTGACTTTTTATATATATGAAACTGTTTATAAGGAGTGAAACTTGGTACGAAGCTGTTGGTAGTTAGTCTAGTTGACACCTAAATGGTTTGCATAGATCTTTTACATACTGAACAATTAGAATGAGGGGTTCTTGATTAAACTGGGATGTGGTAATGAAAGGTAATCTATAACTTTGCCATTTGTTCTAATAAATGCGATCTCGTCATGAAATTCAACACCTGTAGTTAATATTTATAAACAATGGCTAATGGCGAGTTTACTATTCAGGCAATCAAAAAGTTCATTGGCAGTAGTTTCATCATTCCTTTTAAAGGATCAATCGATTGATAAAACCGCAACATTACAGATGATTTTTCCTTCAATTATCCCTTTAGATACCAAACACATAGGCAAGAATATCACAAATCCTTCCTAGATAGGAAATCTGTCTGAAGAATACATATAGTCTTCATTCGTCTGGTGACGTATTCTGCGAACTCTCCTGTTAGGTACAGTCTATAACCATCGCTCTCAGCTGGACTGTCCTTAGAACCTGGGTGGCTAGACTTGTGGACGACATCGACATGCATAATAGTTATATTTTAGTAGTTTTACCTTTTCGAAACTATTTACTGTGTCCATTTCTCAGTTAGCACACCAATATCACTGCTTATATAGTACTTATTCATGTGACTTAAGACCAATGGATGTTGTTGACAAGTTCCATTCACCTTTCCCCGGATTAGCAGTGGCCATAGACTAACACGGTGAAATGTTGTTTGTTCTTTAGGTTTATGCAATTTTCCTATTTTGTTTAAAAATCACAAACAAAGTTAATTTGCTCTGAACTGATCCAAAAGTTACGCTCATGATTACCCTTGACCAAACTAATGAAGTATTTATCTATTCCACTTTTCAAATAGAACATGTAGTTTGAGAATGCAACTGCAAATTGGACTTCCTGGGGTCCTAACCTCAACATGGAGTCATGATGTTGACGAAATATGTATTTCTTTTGGTGCAGTGACTGCTGTCACCGAGCATATGTTTTACTGGATTTAAATTACACAGTTTGCGACCCCAACTTTTTAGTTTGTTTAATGTGTCTTTTTGTTCTCTCAGTAAGCAATGGTCAGTTTCTTTGTGAGTAGGCTCGAGTATACTATTTGTTGAAGTCACATATCTGGAAATTCTTAGAATGTGGATACTGATTTCTGTGTATTTTTTCTCTTGATTTTGCTGCAACCAGGGCAGTCTCAACCACCATGCCACCTATCAGTGTTTCTGGAAGTGACAGATCCACGAAGTACGACCAGTGAATGGAGTTGCTTTGTGAGCCATCGACTCTCTGTCATCAATCAGAAAATGGAGGAGAAGTCAATCATGAAAGAGTCCCAGAATCGTTACTCTAAGTCTGCCAAGGATTGGGGATGGCGCGAATTTGTGACGTTAACTAGCCTCTTTGATCAGGATGCAGGTTTTCTTGTACAGGATACTGTTGTGTTTTCTGCAGAAGTTCTCATTCTGAAGGAAACTGCAACCATGCAAGATCTCAGCGATGAAGATCCTGAAACATGCAGCTCAAGTTCTGGATGTCAGATTGAAGCTTCGCCAAAACGACCGTCATTTACATGGAAAGTGGAAAATTTCTTGTCCTTTAAGGACATTATGGAGACCAGAAAGATTTTTAGTAAATTTTTTCAGGCTGGGGGTTGTGAGCTGCGGATAGGTAAAGGAAGTTCATTTACTTTTGTATCTTGTACAGCTGTACCAAAATCACAATTCATGTTTTTCTCACCGCAACATGCAGGTGTATATGAGTCGTTTGATACAATCTGCATATACCTGGAGAGTGATCAATCATCTGGAAGTGATCCTGATAAGAATTTTTGGGTCCACTATAAGATGGCTATAGTCAACCAGAAGAATTCTGCAAAAACTGTGTGGAAGGAATCTTCAATTTGCACGAAAACATGGAACAATTCGGTTCTCCAGTTTATGAAGGTTTCAGACATGCTGGATACTGATGCTGGCTTTCTTGTCCGGGACACTGTTGTTTTTGTTTGCGATATTATTGACTGTTGTCCATGGTTTGATTTCTCTGATCTTGAGGTGAGGTTAGGTTCTCCTTTTATTCTTGATTCATCTATTGGTGCCTTTAATACATGGGTGTAGGGAATTTTGTTGAGGCACTTGCTAAGTAGAATTATGTTGGGTTGCTACAACATATACCAACAAAAGTGTCATAGTTCTTTGAAGTATTCTAACTAAGCAGAGCAAACTGTGCAATGGTCTGATTGCAGTTTCGCATATCATTTTGCCAATGTTAAAAATCCTTTGAACTCATAAATTCTTTAAGAGTAGGAATATTCTGCATGGAATTGCAATCTGATGAGATAACTTCAGACGGTAAGCAGCTTTGTTGACGTAGGCATTTGTTGTCCCTTTTGTTTAATGTTTTAAGTACAGTTTGTGCTTGATGTTGCCAAGGACTATCTGCTAGTTTAATCAAAGCAAAGGGATGTTCTGTAACTTTTAATGAGGTATTCTTCTTAGGACACGAATATGTGCAGAATCTAATCTTTGTTCAGCAAATGGACTTAACTTTTCTTCCCCTTAAAGGATTCGAGTGATACCGTAGTATTTGTATTCATGTGTTATGTTATAGTCTGTACTATTTTATGCTCTGGCAGCAAAGTCTGTTTCAGAACTGATAACTGGATGTATGCATATAGTAGACAGTGGTATTTTGTTTTGGGCTCAAAATTGACTTGTCTTGCAGGTTTTGGCTTCCGATGATGACCGGGATGAATTGTCAACAGATCCTGATGAACTTATTGATTCTGAAGATAGCGAAGATATGAGTGGTGACGAAGAAGATATGTTCCGTAACCTCCTCTCGAGAGCTGGATTTTCAGTTACATATGGAGATAACTATACTCAACCACAAGTTACTTTAAGAGAGAAAATTCTGACGGATGCTAGTGCGATTGCTGGGTTCCTTACTGGCCTCCGTGTTTATCTGGATAACCCAGAAAAAGTTAAGCGTATGCTTCTTCCAACCAAAGTATCCACCAAAAGTGGTGGAAAGAAAGATGGTTCAAAGTCTGATTCAAGCTCCACAAGTCTCATTAGTTTGCTGATGGGGGTTAGTGCCCTGAAGCAGGCTATCATAGATTTGCTTCTAGATATAATGGTTGAATGCTGCCAACCTTCAGAAGAAAGATCAACGTATGGCTCCTCAGCAAGCAATAAAACTTCTCCTGATTCAAATGGGGCTAGCTCTCCACCTGAGCTTAGTGTTGAAGGTGAGCTAACAGATTTTGCATGCAGTAATGTGTATGAAAGGGCAGAACCTAATAGTGATGTTATCCGAGACAATCCTGCATCACAAGATGCAGATTTGGCTACAAATGATATTACTGCAAATAATATGGAACCTTCCTGTTTCCCTCCGGAAACGTCTTCTACTGATTTGCCTGCAGATGAAGATTCAGAGCAGGCTTCCCAGGTATGATTTGATGTTCCGTATAATTTTTAACCCTTATCATTAGTTCATCACATTTCCTTTTATTGATGCATGATTCTGCCAATTCCTTGTCTCAGTCAAAATGGCCAGAGCAGTCAGAGGAACTGTTAGGATTGATCGTTAATTCTTTGAGAGCATTGGACAGTGCTGTCCCGCATGGATGCCCTGAACCAAGAAGGCGGCCTCAGGCTGTCCAGAAAATCGCACTTGTCCTAGAGAAATCTCCAAAACAGTTCCAGCCAGATTTGATTGCTCTCGTACCAAAGTTAATTGATGGTTCAGAACACTCCAGCGCGGCTTGTGCATTGTTAGATCATCTTCGAAAGCCAGATGCTGAGCCTTCATTGCGATTACCAGTAAGTTTGCCGACTTAGCTATTGCTATGTTTTTGGCCGATTTCTTTGTGTGGAAACATATCATTTCCACTATTTCCGGACTGAGTAGCTGATATGCATGCACATTTGTTCTACTGCACTTTGAGTTGTGGATTGGTCTGCCTTGCTAGCTGATGTAGGCCAGTAAACGTTCATGTGAATAACTGATACATAATATGACTTCTGATTTCATTGTAACCATGGCAGGTTTTTGGTGCCCTTTCTGAGTTAGAATTTGAAAGTGATATCTGGAAACGGGCATCTGTTCATGCACTTGAATTATTGTCTGATTCCAATGATGAGTCTCTTGTAGCTGCCATTACTTATGTGCTGAGGGTGGCATCACAGTGCCAGCATCTTTCTCAAGCAGTATGTTTGCCAGTCACATTTCTTGATAGTTTTTTATTTGTTCATCATATTCTCTATTTTCATATTACTTTGTTTTTGTTTCCAAAAAGGTCAAATCCGTTCGCTGGAGATTGAAAGATCTGGGAACTGAAGTTCCACATTGTGTGCTTGACCTGTTGTCTAAAACCATTCAAAGCCAGCCAGATGTAGCTGAAACTATACTGAAAGATATCGATTCCGATTGTGAGCCAGACAGTGATTCTATATCATCGTCTTCCAGTAGTTTTACTACAGACGGGCTTTCAGCTGAAGGGATGCATTCTTGGCAAGAGCAAGCTGTGTATGGAAGAAATCATCTATCAGATGTTTTTGTACTGATAGAGATGCTATCAATTCCCAGGTTGTTTGTTGAAGTCGCACAGATTTTTGAGAGGGCTCTATTGCGAGGGACCTTCAGTCTACAACTAGTAGCCATGGTGTTGGAAAGAAGACATTCTCACAGGTCAAGTTTGAAGTCTGGGTCTGTTGTGAATGATTCACAGGACACACAAGTTCTGTTGGATGGGCAGTTTGAGCCTTCAGCTGTCCAAGAAGATGATTTCACTTCAGTCCTTGCACTAGGCGAGGTGTTATCTCTATCTACGGAAACCAAGATACAAGACTTTGTGCGGATGCTTTATGCTATCATGTTTAAGATTTATGCTGAGGATCATTATAGATATAGAATTCTGAAGGGCCTTATCGAACGAGCAACAAATACGTCTGATAACTGCCGAGCAATTGACATAGATATGGATGTCTTGGTGTTGCTTGTGAAGGAGGAGTGTGGGATCGCAAGACCTATTTTGAACATGATGCGTGAGGTTGCTGAAGTTGCTCAGGCTGACCGTGCAAATCTTTGGCACCAGATATGTGCTACTGAAGATGAAAATATCCGTTTGCGGGAGGAAATGGAAATGGAACAAACGAACTTCACCAATGAAAAAGCTGCACTGAACCAACGACTAACTGAATCAGAGGCAACCATTGACCGTCTAAGGGTATTCCTTTGTTGTGACCCAGCTTTTAACCCTGTTGTTCCTGTTTGCTTGTTAGTCTAATACTTGTTGATTTTCATTGTAGTCTGAGTTAAAAGCTGAGAGGGATCGGTTTACTCGTGAGAAGAAGAAGCTATCGGATCAGACGGTTGAGATGGAGAAACAAGTGGAATGGGTGCGGTCAGAAAAAGATGAGCAAATTTCAAAATTGTCTGCTGATAAGAAGTCTCTCCATGATCGTCTTAATGATGCAGAATCACAATTGTCAATGGTGAAAGCAAGGAAACGTGAAGAACTGAAGGTAGAATCATAGTAACCCTACACAATATATGTGCATTCAGATGTGTTTATGATTAAACTGAACCGTTCATATTTGATGCTTTTCATTTGATAAGTTGATTATGATACCAATTTTTGGAAATATGTTATTTGATCGTGTCCTTAGCAGAAATGCATCTTATATTGTACCTTGATACTTTAGATATATGCTTTCAGTTATACCTAAGAAACATGTGCACCTCGACTTTGAATTTCTATACCAAATTTTTACCTTATGAGATCTAAGATTTAGGATAGAAACGAACCAGATGCACGTGCGGTTTATACATTTAACACATGCTCTCTAAAGATGCCACAAGCAGGATTGAAAAATCACTCTTAGTAAGCTGATGCCCAGCCATCCTGGCTTTGATCGGATGCATTTAAGAACTCTATTTTTGTTTTCTAAAGCTATATTCAACGAAATTGGACTGGGTGGGCTGTTATTTGGGGGTAGAAAATCCAGGATGGAGAACCACCAGGATCCTGGCAGGTGCCAGCTACTCAATCAGTCAATCTTGGCTGGGGTCCAGCATTTTTTTTTTCTTTCAGTTTGTTTGTGTTAAGATTTTCCCAAGTATGTGCCTGATATCATAAACTTGCATATCTTGATACTGATTCACATTCGCGTTAAGTAGCTCCTTTTGATCACAGTAGGGCATTCGTTTCGCAAAAGTGGAGTTAATTGTGCCCATGTGACCATCGATGAGATATGCATGATTTATAGTAGTATTCCATGATGAAGGCATTCAGTAAGAGTTCCATGTTTCGTATATGACCATCTTTCACACTGAGAGTATCAACAAAAGTTTGGATGATGTCCGTGAATATCCTATTTGATGTGTTAATGTTGAGGCATCGTATGTTAGAATCCTAGGTCTTTACCTTTTCCAGTTTCCGTGTGCCATGGAATCAGCCAGTACTATTGTTTCTTCAGACACAACTTGAGAGGTCATATGACTGATCTCCTACACTTGTGATTGTTAGTATCCGCATGCTGCTTGAGTGCTGATCTTTTCCCTCCTTATAAGAACAATCGCGATTTATGTTGGATCAACATGCAGGAATGTATTGTTGCGTGTACATAATTTTGTCGAAGTCATTTTACTCATTTATGTTAGTGGTGGTTAGCTTTATGTTGATAGAAGATACTGAAGCCAAACAGCTGCAGATGTTAATATGCTAGTGCTTGATTCTTTACATCTACAAACAACTAATGTCTTTATATGATGCAGAAATTAACAAAAGAGAAAAATACACTAGCAGAAAGGTTGAAGAGTGCTGAAGCTTCACGGAAAAGGTTCGATGAAGAATTGAAACGTTATGCAGCTGAAACACTGACTCATGAAGAGATGCGAAAATCACTTGAGAATGAAGTGAGAAGGCTCACACAGACAGTTGGGCAAACTGAGGGAGAAAAAAAGGAAAAAGAAGAACAAGTTGCTCGCTGTGAAGCATACATTGACGGGATGGAGTCAAAACTGCAAGTTTGCCAGGTTCTCTCCACCTTGCTATTTTTTTATCTTTCCACAATAACGGTTTGTTCTGATATTAAACATACCATGGATATTGCTTTGTCACCTTATTAAAAGATGGTAATTATTTCCACAATATGTTTTAAAACTTTGCCACGAAACTATAGTAGCCAAGGGATTTGCCCATGAACTATTTGATATATGTAAACAACCCTACCTGTTTTATTTTTGAAAATGAATCAAAATTATCTACTTAAGATTGTAAAGATCAAAAGAGATTGCAATAGTGTAGCTCTTGAGTTAGCTCAGTTAGCTCGATGTAAGGTGCATTGTAAAGTATGGCGGGCAGAATCATCAATTTGTAATAAAAAAACTCCTTGAAAACGATTGTAATCATGTTGCCGGCCTATTCCATAGACATACTGGCCCCCAAATTGGGATTAATAAAGTACTCTGTCGCTAAAATAATCTAATTATATGCTCAGAGGCATTCCATGGACATAACTTGTTAGCAAATTTTGAACATGTAAATTTATTTGGTGTAATAAAAGTCAGTAACAAACATACACTGCTGATGCAACTTGACAGCTCTGGAGTCAGGACCTTGCTTGTTTCACTATGTTTGTCCTGCTGATGTATTGTTTTTCTTATTTTAATTTAGAACTTTATATCACAGCTTAATATTATGTTTATGATATATCTTCTTTCAGCAATACATTCGGACTCTTGAAACATCACTTCAAGATGAGATGGCTCGGCATGCACCGCTATATGGTGTTGGTGTTGAAGCTTTATCATTGGATGAGCTCGAGGCACTTGCAAACATCCACGAGCAGAGTTTAAGACAGATCCATGCAATTCAGCAAAGGAAAGGCAGCAGCCATCTCTTGGGTGGCACCTCCCTCGCACATATCCCCGGCTTATTCTCCTCTCCTCCTTCAGTGGCAGTTGGTCGGCCGTCCTCACTGATCCCCACCTCCCCAATTGCACCCAATGGTGCAGGAAACCGTGGGAACGGGCGTGTGAACGGTGCAGCCAACCCCTGGTTCAATCCAACGTAAGTGAGAAGACGCAGTTGGAGCCGGAAGATGTCCATTTTGTGCATTCGATTCAATAGGCCTCATTGCCTGGGCGTATTTTGCAGCCGCTGAGCAAGCCAACGTGATAGCCTTTTTGTTCTTGGCCTTTCGTCAGGCTTTTCCCCTTGTAAGTAATTGGTAGCGCCGCGGGCTTGATAGCACATGAGCGTAAAGGGACTAGCTATGCAATAATCAAGAAACCCGATGGAACTATCAGGTGCGAGTGGAGAAGTATGGGAATGGTTGAGCTTGTTCAGTTCGAAAAGCATTGGTATTTCTCTTTTGGAGGTAAAAGTGCTTAATGATAACGAGTTCCAAGCTTCCCATGCTGCCATGTCTTGTCCAGCATTTCTCTGGCGAGGCTTCCATGTTGCAAGTATATAGTTATCTTTATTTCGTTCACTAGTGAAGGAGTGGTAGTTAGCCTGAAAATGCACTCAATATCTATTTAGAGTATGAGCTGATTGCAGCTGCGGCCAGAACTGCCCCGCCACAAACCCACAGCTCTCCACCCACCACCGTGCGTTGGACGACGCAAGGGTCAAACCTAACGCGTACTGCGCAGCAGTGCGGCAGTTCCCGCCTTTTTCGGCGTCGTTCCCCACGTTGATCTGGGCCTGTACCCCCGCCTTAATAGGCCAACAACTTTCGGCCTGCTTCCTTCGTAAAAAGCCTACCCGAGCCGGGGAGGCCAGGGCCAGTACATAGATGATCAGCAGCCCAGATTGCACGAGCGGCCCGCAAGCGACGTTTTTCTTCTTTTTTAGCGTGTCACAAGACGGTCGGACGGAATGGGGGCAACGGCCACTCGGACGCCGCCAGATGGTCCTCAAGAAAGAGAATGAAAAGAGCATGGCCGAACCTGATGATGAGTCACCGATTCACCTCCAACGCGTGTCCAAGGTCCACGAACTAATCAACATTCTAAACGTTCACGTGTCCGCGAGTCGGCACAGTTGAGAGACGTACGTGTCAACAAGAAGACGCCGGACTGTTACAGGTGGATTAGGATACGGGATTTTTTTTTTGTGAACAGATTAGGATACGGGATTTGAGTCTACCAGGGGGGCAAGTTTGATTACGAGCGAGATCGTGCGCCAACGGCCCACGTAGCAGCACCCGTCATCCTCACGCTCGCCGTCCTCCTTGGTGCGGCGTCGTCCAACCAGCACGCGTCCCTTTCATCGAACCGGATAAAGGTCGCTGCCCAGTATCTGATTGTGTTGAAGCCCTCTGATTTTTTCAGCCGAATTTACCCGTGCTCACGACGCTCTCCGTCCAAAAAGGCAATCTCTGGTGGCGGATCGCAACAAGAAAGCAGATGTGCGAACGGTTGGTGCGTGTAGGGAGTGATAGTCGCAGGCGAGTGCAGTGCCACACTGAAATAGGAAACCGATGATTCAGTTTTGGAAAAAAGTTGATATGTTTTGATGCTTTGGCTAAAGGAGCGGCAAAGCATGTCGGAAAGCCATCTCCACCAGTCCAGTCACCACTCCCCGCTGCGATTTTTGCGTTTGTCCTCAGTCCTCGGCACGTAGCCGGCCGGGAAACGGTGCTGTGCCTCGCCAAAAATGGGAAAGGATCGCGTCGTGCCTTCCCGGGAAAAGTATGGCGGCACTCGACGCACACTGCCAGACACAGTTACTCCTGCCGAAGCAACCTCGTGTCCCTTTCTGGCTTTTGCCGCTTTGGCCGGACCGAAGCTTCTCAGCGCCGATGACATGTCGAGCCGGCCGGCTCCGGCGTCTTGTAGTTTCGGACGGACGGCAAAGCTGGCACATGCTGACATGCGTGTGACTAGCGAGGCCCTTCAGGTCTAGAGGCTCTGTTCGTTTTTTTACGTTAAATTTTAGAGGCTTCTAAATAAAGAAAATTTAGTATTAAATAAAATTTAATGGCAAAATTTTTTTACAGATGGGTACATCTTTACGAGACGAATCTAATGAGCCTAATTAATCTATGTTTTGTTACAGTCATGCTACAGTAATGTTACAATAACCATCATCTAATCATTGCTTAATTACCCTTATTAGATTCGTCTCGCAAATTAAACCAGAATTCTGTAGTTAATTTTGTAATTAAACTTTATTTAATATAACTTATTTAAAATTTAGACCCCTCTAAAATTTAAACGCCGTGCCTCCGAACACCCCAGAGTCTTCTTTGGACAAGCGACCGTGGAGCTGTGGGAGAAAATTTTCGCGATTGCCGTGACGTGTTGTCTTACTGCTGTTCGTACATGTAGGTCGCGTACTGCCTGGCGTGTCCACTGTCCTCTGGGCCCATGATGCGTTGGGTGGATCTTCTGCGGGCGCACCGGTAGACTGGACCACGGTTCGGCATTGGACCAGGTCAACGGGCAACGCTAGGATCGTCGCCGGCGGCGCAAACGACGGAAAAGAAAATTCTACAACTGCCTCTATCCTAAACTACTATACTAAACTTAGAGCAACAAAATACTTTGGTTTTGTAAATCGAGAAAGTGTTTTGATGCAACCAACTTTACTGTTGTAAAAACTATAGTAGTACCGTTAAAAGTGCAGTTCCCTCGTAAAAAGAAAAATGCAGTCATTTTGAAGTTTTAGAAACTTCACTCCCTAACTTTTTTTTTCTAAACCATAGTATTCATGGTTGTAGCTTTGAAAATCGTGGTTTCTTGTCATATTTGGAAAACCATGACATCCAAACAGGGCCTAATAGAATTTGCTTAAGTTAATCAACCAAACATAGAAAGAATATCAAATTAGTATCATCAAGTTCGTCATAAATTATATTTTTGAGTGTATTAGTTTCTTCTATGTGTTATTTCTATATTCTCTATAAAATGCTTTAGTTAAATCTTAAGTTAGTTTGATTTAGACTACTCTAAAGATAAATTTTATTTGAGAACCGAGTGAATAAAGGGGGTGTTCGTTTTATGGGGGTCTAAAATTTAGAGGGGTCTAAAAAAAAGAATCTTATCATTTAAAAGTATTAAATAAAGTTTAATTACAAAACTAACTGCAGAACCCCTGATCTAATTCGCGAGACGAATCTAATGAGGGTAAGCAATCCGTAGTTAGACGATGGTTACTGTAGCATTACTGTAGCAAAACATAGTTTACTTAGAAGGTGTTCGTTGCTTTAGTATTTAGCATTTAGACCTGTCACATCAAAGAGAATCTTATTATTTAAGAGTACTAAATAAAATTTAATGACAAAACCTTTTTACAAATAGGTACATCTTTACGAGACGAATCTAACGAGCCTAATTAATCTATATTTTGTTACAGCGATGCTACAGTAATGCTACAGTACCAGCGTCTACTCACGGCTTACCTATCCTCGTTAGATTCGTCTCGCGATTTAGACCAGGGGTTCTGCAGTTAGTTTTGTAATTAAACTTTATTTAATACTCTTAAATGACAGGATTTTTCCCTCTAAATTTTAGACCCCATGCAACGAACACCCCCTTAGGCTCGTTAGATTCGTCTCGTAAAGATGTACCCATCTGTAAAAAGATTTTGTCATTAAACTTTATTTAGTACTAGATTTTCTTTGTTTAGAGGCCTCTAAAATTTAGCGCTAAAAGAAACGAACAGGGCCAAAATGCAAGGAAAACTTAATTAAACAGTACTTAGACTTTCTGTGATAACAAAGGAGTGTTCGGCACAATTAAGTCATCTCGGAAAACAAGTATATGTGAAACTCGTTAAACTATCTTATTTAAGAAAGGATCATGCGAAACTAACACCGGGGGGAAAAGAATCACCAAAGTTTTGACGAATGTGCCCTGTAAACAGACACTGATGACAAAAAGGAATTTTAAAAAATGACAAAAAGGAAACCGTGGGCCCAAACAAGGGGCCGGGCTAAATAGCCAAAAGGTCCACACAAACGGCCGCACAATCAGCGGGTTAGCGTGCTGCGGCCGATCGATGGATCAGTAGCGTTGCGTGCTTCCTTCGCCTTATCCTTTCCATCTCACGGGCCCACCTCCACCGGCGCTCCAGGCCCACTCCTCAGCCACACTAACCTCGTTCAGCGGCGAGCCACGTGGAGCTCGCGCGCCGCGCCGGCTCACGCTGCATCAGTTCCTCCCACTTGCATTTCCTCCCTTCCTTTCCCTTCTCGCCCCTTCTTCTCCTCCCCCGCGAGAACTCGTCAGATATTTATGAGCGTACCCGCGCAGTAATCTCTCGCTTCTCTCTCTCGTGTACCCGCAGCAGCAGTGGTTGGGTTGCGGGCGATAAACCCTACCTGGGGGTTCAATCGGCGGCGGCGGAGCGACTCGCTGGCCCTCGCGGTGGGTGAGAATTCCAGTACTGGCTCTCGGTTTTTTCTGGGGGACTCGCTGGGGTGCGGGGTTAGCTAGCTGCTGTTGGTTTTCCCCGTTTTGGTGTTCGTTCTAATTCGTTGTTTAATCCCGGGTGAGGCTGATCGGTGATATATTGGAAGGATCCTTTGATCGGTTCTCAGAGCTGTCGTATTTTGGGTGGAGTGTGATCGCTGTGGTGTTTCGTTCGTGTTTTGAGAAAATTTCAGGTCGTGCTCCCTCGCCGGAGCTCTGTTGTTTGGCTGCAAGGTGATCTGTAGTTCGATCCGTGGAATATGGTTTCCTGTATGAATCTATGATCGTACGGAAGGAACGGTGATAGTTCGATCCGCGGAATATGGTTTTGCTATGGTTCGATTGTATTTTGAGTCGATTAGGAAAAGTGGGATGGATGGTTAATGATTTTTTTACCTGCTCAGTAGTTAATAGTATTATCTAAAAGCACTCAACCACTGATAGTAAAACAGTGCAAACCGTATGATGTTCATGTCGTGTCAGATGGGTATTTTAGCCACGTCTAATAATATGTTCATGTTGTAGGATGGAGTGGGAGGTGACCAAGGCTTCGTTGGATTCTAACTACGCCACGGATGAATGATGGGATAATTGCAGTGCAGCTGCCAGCATTGTGGAACCAAAATTATTGGGAATTGACTGGTTTTGTTCGATACTTCGATCATGGGTGGTGTCTGCTCCAGGAAGAGGAGCCAATTGGTGGATGAGGGCGACGGTTCCCCGACAACCACAAGGTTGTCAAAGACCAGCAGCTTGAAATGGCTGCTGCTTGCATTGCCCCGCAGCAGCTCTGATGTCTCCCGCAAGGGGCAGGCAAACGGGCCTGGACGGTGCCCATCCCTCATGGAGCTTTGTGTGGCTAGAGTCTGCAAGGTAGTGTTGTGGCTCTATGTATTTGAATTGTTATGTGAATTGCTTGTTTAACACCCAGTAATACTTGCAGGATATTGATAAGTACTCTAGTTTTGCAATGCTGCCGAGGGATCTTAGCCAGCAGATTTTCAGTGAGCTGGTGGGGTCAAACTGCCTTACAGAGGCATTGCTTGAAAGTTTTCGGGATTGTGCTCTGCAGGTGAGGCTCTGTTCTGATATTTGTGGCTATCTGATCATGAGGATAGTTCGTTTGTAACTTCTGCTATGCTTCTCTTTTTTAGGATATTTGCTTGGGGGAATATCCAGGAGTGAATGATGCTTGGATGGAAGTAGTTGCATCTCAAAGGCAATCATTGTTGTCGGTTGATATTTCTTGCTCTGAAGTAACTGATAGTGGTATAGCTCTTCTTAGAGATTGTTCAAACATGCAAGGCTTGGCATGTAATTACTGTGATCAAATATCTGAAGATGGCCTAGATATACTTTCAGGTCAGTCACACGCTTCTTACTGAGTTTTGTCATACTTAAAAGATTCTAGGTCGTTACAGATGGTTTTAACTTTTAAGAGTAACTTAAAACTGTTGCATTCTATAGTCCAGTACTATCAGTTCTGTTCTGGAATGGCCTTGTGTTGAGAAGTTCAACCCTTCCCCTAACCATGGTTATTGGTAGTCTTTTCCAACAGGATTTCGTTCTTTTTATGTTGTGCTCTTTTAAGTTTTCTTTTCAGAACTTGTATCTTTGTCATACTAAATTATATATTTCCAAATCTGCAGGACTTTCAAACCTGACTTCTGTAAGTTTCAAGAGAAGTAATGCTGTTACGGCTGAAGGAATGAGAGCATTTGCAAATCTTATTAATTTGGTAAAGCTTGATCTTGAAGGATGCTTAAAGACTCATGGTGGCCTTATTCACTTAAAAGGTACCTTTTCTGGAGGTCTGATCCTCCTTGGACATCCATATCAATGTTAAAGTCTATATTAGCATCCTCCTTGGACATCTGTATCTATATTAGAATCCTCTGGGGCCCTCTTCTCTTTCGCGGCAGTAACATTCTCTGGTGCCCCCTGCCGATCATATTTCATCTTTTGAATAATTTTCGAATTGGTTGTTTGGTATTCAATTCAGTTATTCTCTGAACTTGTTACTTTTTGAGTCGATAGTTAGTTAAATCAGTTGCAATTATTAATTTTCAGACCTGACAAAGCTGGAGTCTCTGAATATGAGATACTGCAATAATATTGTGGATTCGGATATCAAGTATCTATCAGGTAATAACATATGTTTTTGTTTCTGAGTTTTTTCCTACTATAGCATATGGTGTCTTCCAAGACATAACATACGGTCATGAAAGAAACAAATGTACTGTTATTTTTAACCACGAAAACTTTTTAAAGATTCCTTTTCAGTCCTCCCATGTTTTCAAGTCTGACAAGCACTTTTTTTTTTTTTGGTAGACCTTACAAATTTGAAAGATCTGCAGCTGTCATGTTGTAGAATCACAGATCTGGGTGTATCTTATCTTAGAGGTAAAGAGCATAACAACTTTCCTCATTTCTGGTTAAAAGGTTGATTTTTTTTTTTCCTTCTGAATATATGCATTGTGCACTATATATCCTTTGTTTAGCTTTTTGGTGTCCACTGACAGTCTGTGTTTAGATGTCTATATCTCTGTTGATCCATAACTTAGACAGTTTCAATGTTTATCGTTTCTTCTGTAGGCTTGTCAAAACTCACACAGTTGAACCTTGAGGGCTGTCCAGTGACTGCTGCTTGTTTGGAAACTATTTCAGGTATTGCACCGTTTCTCATACTTATATCATGCCTCGGAGTCTTCTTAGTTTTTGACCTTTGTTAAAGATTCATATCCATTCCATTGTTTGGTTGGTTCATCTGTTCTCAATGTTCTGGCTCACCTTAGTTGGATTTTGGGATGCTGAAAGTGCTAATTTACTATTTTTTTAGATGTTTCGTTCATTATACCTCTAGAGCTCTTGATTTATGTGACATTGTCATAAGAATTTTGTATAAAAGAGTGTTCAATTGCCTGACAGTTGCTGCTACGAAAAATTGCCGAACTCTCATAAGTGGAGGTAGCTACTAGAGCTAGGTTTCTCCTTAAGTAATGTTTGATTCATTCTATTCATAGTAAATGAAATCTCATGGTAATGCTTAAGAGTTAGGAAGAGTTCTGATCACCTGATTATGCTGCTTTTGTGTTTAACACTGATCCATATGGGTCCTTGTCTCCTTGATACTAGCATATTTTAAACCATGTGAGCTCGGGATCGTCTTTTCCAATTCTTGGATTGCCATTGTTAGTGTTAAATGGATCAACTAAGCAGTAGATGGTTTCGCCTGAAATTTTTGTTAACCTCATGGATCATTGACTTTTGCAGGTTTGGCTTTATTGATAGTGTTAAATTTGAATCGGTGTGGCATATATGACAAAGGCTGTGAAAACTTCAAAGGTAAATAAACTGCGGCCTGCTATTATTTCTGGATTCTGGACTACCACGTTGCATCTAAGCTGGTGCAATGTTTATGAGCCTACTTGGCCTCGATATTTGCAATACATAGTAGATTGATTGCATAAAATTGGTTGCAAAATACTTTAGTTTCCATGAAAGTAGTTTATACGTTCTCCCTTTTTTTTGACCCCTCGGTCCATCATCACCCACATTTCTTGAGTTGAGAAAGATGTGCTTGCTTAGTTAGCTGCTGAGCATCTATTGTCATGACAGCTATTTTAAATCGTTATTGTTCATATTTTTCCATGCGTATATTGTTTAATTCATTACATTCTGTTGCTTGGCAGGTCTCAAAAAGTTGAAGGTTTTAAACTTGGGGTTTAACTGTATAACTGATGCTTGTCTGGTGCATCTGAAAGGTAAGGCTGTTGTAATGTTGTTCAGCACTTACATCTTTATGATTTTTATGTGCACTTAATATTATCACCTTGTTAGATTACCTGATCCTTGATTTCTTTCAAGGGCTCGAGTGAGTGTTTCTTCATTGATAAATTGATTTTGACTTTCCTCCTGTTGATTCCTTGATTGTTAAGCTTGGAAGCACCCGATGCCAATAAAAATGGTGATCTCAAACTCAAATGATGGAAGTGACAAATTGTTAGTGCTTCGAATATGATATGCTGAATATTTTTTCCCGTTTTAGTGGGTCTTAATACTGTTGTACTCTTATGTTATTCTAGAAAATACGTACACCAGGCTTATAGAAGAATTTTTCAGAAAAGATATATAGAAATGCGAAACGAGATTTCCATTTGCATTGGGACATTTGTATTCATTATGCACGTTTTTCTTGACTGATGATCACGCTCTTCTGCTCTGTTCCCTTTTATAGATAATCAAAAACTAACATATCTTCATAGAACTTCACATTAATGCCGTAATGTTGAATTGCTGTGCTCCTTTGTTTCTTCCAGACTTAAAGAATTTAGAGTCCTTAAACTTGGATTCATGCAAGATAGGGGACGGAGGTCTTTCACATCTGAAAGGTGAGTTGCTTTTTTATCTTCAGGCTACTACTGCACTTAAGTACAATTTTTACCATCTTCATGTGTTGTTTGTCCATTGATTGTGTCAAAGTTGCACTGGCATCAATGATGTGATATCTGTTAAAATCATTTTTTTAGTGCAAGTTTTACACTACCATGTACATGTGAGTTTGCTCCGAGTTAAGGCTTTATTGGACTGCAATCTTGGGTATGCTTTACTTTCCTATTCTTGTGACAGTATGTGCCTGTTATATGCAGGCCTTGTGCTGTTACAAAGCTTGGTGCTTTCTGATACTGAAGTTGGAAATAGTGGACTCCGGCATCTGTCTGGTTTGTCTTGACTACTTTTTTTGTTCTCGTACTTTTAGCAGTTTTATGCAGTTGGATTCCTACTTATGGTAGAAATATTGATAAGAATTATATATTAATAATTGTCTGTCCAAGATTGGGATTTCCTGCTTTGACAATTGACACCAATGTACTGATATGTGCTTTCACCAAAAAGAGGTGCTGCAAAAATTATCTCTGGGAATTGGAAAAATATGATTTATGGGATATTGGAGTCCTTAGTGCATGTTGTACATGTATTTTTCTGCATTTTTTTCTTCAACATTATATATAACATGTATCGTAAATTAAGTTACTGACAACGTTTTTTCCCTTTTGTTGTTGAATCTTCTGCTGAAGCTCTAGACTGTTTACCTTCATGTCCTAGCCATGTGTATGCTCTATTGAGCAACTTGTAATGGTAGCTCTAGACTCTAGTTTCAGTAAATGATCATGCATAGTTTTCTCATGTAACTAGGCTCTATGCTAATTCTCATCGTCTAAATTGAATCAGAAGCCCTCTGAAGATGTTATGTAGTATCCAGATATGCCTCTTACAACATGACCAAGTCAAACGTAATGATTAGGAAACTCTCCATTGTTCCACTTCTGCAGGTCTTTGCAATTTGCAAAGCATTAATCTCTCTTTTACTTTGGTGACGGATGATGGTATGAAGAAGGTCGCAGCGTTGAGTTCGCTGAAGTCAGTTAATCTTGATAACCGCCAGATTAGTGACATTGGCTTGGCAGCACTTACAAGTATGTATCATAGTGATTGTTCATGCATGATTCTTGTTTTGTTTCGTCTATGCTGCTATGTGCAGTGTGTCACTGATATATCTGCTAAAAATCTGTCACATCCTAACTATTCGATCGGCATGCTCTTTTATCAGTTTGTGAGATTTCATTGCATGTTCTTTTTTTGGCACAATATTTTGCCCATTGGTTGTTGCCTCAGCTAGACTTTTAATACAACTATGTGAGAAATATTAATGCATGTCCTAATGTGTAGATTATCTATGTGTATGGAGTTGTTGCAGACCTGAGTTTCAGTACCACTTCATTTTACTTGAATTTTTAATCCATGCGGGGCTAATGCAGGTCTTACCGGGTTGACTCATCTTGACCTTTTTGGAGCTCGCATAACTGACTATGGAACAAACTGCTTCAGATGTAAGGGCACACTTCAAATGATCTGAAATGTGGACTTGGTTGCTTAATTACAATTCTGCATGTGATTTGTGTAGAAATTACTACACTAATCTTGCTTAGCTGCGAATTTTGCATGTGATCTGTTTATGGCTACAAATCTTTGCTAGTTTGTTTACTCAGCTACTCTAGAATTTTCCGAATTGCTACAAGTCTTATTTGTGGAAACAGTTTTGTGGAACAGCATGACATACATCAGACTTAACCCAAATTAGATAGTTATGGCAGTTCATGCGACATAGACTCTTTCAGCAAACTTGGCATTTTTTACAACACTTAACTGTCTGAAGTACCTGAGTTATTGGTGTCTGATGCACCTTGGATGTAGGTGTCATGTGCAGAATTATTAAAGTAGTTGTGCTGTGCAGTTTACTTATGCTACATCATCTTGAGTCGACCAGCTTGTTATGGGCGTCCTTGTTTCCAGCCTGAAGATCATTTTGAACAAACATGTTGGAATTTCCGTTGCTAAGTGGGTCCATTTATGCTTTTTGCAGATTTTAAGAACCTCCAGTCTCTTGAAGTCTGTGGTGGGTCAATTACCGATGCTGGAGTGAAAAATATCAAGGATCTGAAAGCTCTGAGGTTCCTGAATCTTTCGCAAAATGTTAACCTGACGGACAAAACCTTGGAGCTGATTTCTGGTACTACTTTAGTGTGTCAAAACAAGTTCATGCTTTTCTCTATGGACCCTTCACAAATCTCATGGCTATCCATTTTATACAGGCTTGACAGCTTTGGTCTCGTTGAACGTCTCGAATTCGCGGGTATCCAATGCTGGTCTCAAACACCTGAAGGACCTGCAGAACCTGCAGTCGCTGTCCCTGGATTCCAGCAGGGTCACTGCGAACGAGATGAAGAAGCTCCAGGCGACAACGCTTCCTAATCTGATTACCGTGCGGCCCGAGTAGCTTGGCACCTGAGGATCGCTGTAAATAATTACCAGGCTGGAGCAGGCCGTTCTGTTCTGTATATATATGTTGGAAAAACCTGACGGAGGATTTAGTACATATTATATTAGTTAGCGTGTGCGTGCCATGTGCTCTGCTTGTGAGCCCTTCGTTTTCGAGATACCTGGAGAACTGGAGAACCGAACTCGTAGTTGTTTTGCTCCGTGTGTCCTCCAAGGCGCGAAGGGAAGAAGCAAAATTGTAAATAGCGTGCTTCCTCGCCATCTGGAACGCATGTGTTGAAATTGTTGTATTTATTCGTGTTTCAATGATCAATTCATTCCAATTAACTTTGTCTTACATTTTGCCCGGTCGCCCTCGCTATCCAGGCCAAGGTTACTATTATACGATCGTAACATAATTAGTCGTACGGAATTCTCTTTTTTTTTTCCAATACATGTCAGAAAAAGGATACATTATCTTGTTTTGATCTGACACGATGCTTAAATGGCCAACTAACGGCGTTTTGCGAACACAGAACGCAAGAACCACGTTGGGCCAGCCTAATGGGCACGTCAGCAGGCCACTCTAATCGCAACACATGCATGCTTGTCAGCTCGACTAAACGTCAACCAAACTAAAACCAACTTCTTGTATCCATGCGTCGCCTGTGCTGCTGCTCACCGTCCTTTGTTGTGCACGAAGCGCATCTACCGGGTAACAAACTGCATCAGATGTAAAAGCGACGTAGCTCAGCGGTCGATTTCAGATTCTCCATTGCCGGTCTCGCCAACCGGTGCAGGTGTGCACCGCAGCGGCGGCTGCCGTTAGAACGGATTTCGCGAAACGTACCTCCCCTCCCAAATCGCACCAGAGGCGAGCGGATTTAACGGGCTGTTTGGACTGACAGTGCGAGGACATGCAACAGAAGGCGCGGTTAGTTAGTGGACTTAGCTGAGATACACGGCTGCCGCGGCCGCACGGATAAACCGCGACGGCGCGAGCCAGAGGCGCTCGCCGTGAAGCACCCTGCCACGTCCGCGGTGCGCGGTCATGGAGAACGCCGGAGGCCGCGTGGCGGCGATCGCCGTGCCGCTCGTCGTTTTCGCGCTCCTCGCCGCTGCCGTCGTGCTGCCTCCGGCCATCTCCGGTGGCGGCGGATCAACGGGCGCCAGTAGCCGGGAACGCCGGCGGGAGCACTTCCTGCGGCACGTCCCGCATGAGCCCCAGAAGGCGTCCCAGCAGCTGGCCAACGCCCGGCCGGTCAAGACGGTACGGGAGACGCATCCATCCATCTTTCACCGCTGTTCATTCTGTTCGTGTGTGCACCATCGATGAGCACGTTTGATTGGCGTGTACCTACACTACAGGTGAGCGTGGGCGCGATCGAGGAAGGCCTGGGCCGGTCTCGTGCGGCCATCCGCCGCGCTGGACGCGCGGAGGCGCCGGCGGCGTCCAGACGGAGCTTCAAGGACGCCGGCGGCGGTTTCGTGCCGCGCGGCGCCATCTACCGCAACGCGCAGGCCTTCCACAGGTAACAAACACTGTCCACGATCGCGTGCGTTACATTGACGACATCTGAAACGATCGTAATTCATCTTCAACCTTGTAACCAATTATTTAATTAATGGACTGGTCATCGATCGATCATTCAGGAGCTACCTGGAGATGGAGAAGAAGTTCCGGATATGGACGTACCGCGAGGGCGAGCCGCCGCTGGCGCACCTGGGCCCGAGCGCGGACATCTACTCGATCGAGGGGCAGTTTCTGGAGGAGATGGAGGACCCCCGGAACCGGTTCGCGGCGCGCCACCCCGGCGAGGCCCACGCGTTCCTGCTCCCCGTCAGCGTCTGCAACCTCGTCAAGTACGTCTACAGCTCCAACCGCACGGCCAAGCTGGCGCCGCTGCGCCGCCACGTCGCCGACTACATCAGCGTCGTCGCCGGGCGGTACCCGTACTGGAACAGGTCCCGCGGCGCCGACCACGTCATCGTCTCATGCCACGACTGGGTAATTAGCAGTCTTGCAGAGCAAATTAACCATGCATAATGCGTTATGTTCGTCACTGAGTTATTACATCGTTCTTCTCTGTGATGGACATCCATTCCAGGCGCCGCTGGTGTCGAAGGCGAACCGGGAGCTGTACGGCAACGCGATCCGGGTGCTGTGCAACGCCAACACCTCGGAGGGCTTCGTCCCGCGCAAGGACGCCACGCTGCCGGAGGTGAACCTGGCGGACGGCCTCCTCCGCCGCCCGACGCCCGGCCTGCCTCCCGAGAACCGCACCACGCTGGCCTTCTTCGCCGGCGGGATGCACGGCGCCATCCGCAAGGCGCTGCTGGGCCACTGGCTGGGCCGGAACGACCCGGACATGGACGTGCACGAGTACCTCCTCCCCGCCGCGGCCGCCGCCGACGACTACCACGCGCGCATGGCCCGGGCCCGCTTCTGCCTCTGCCCCAGCGGCTTCGAGGTGGCCAGCCCGCGGGTGGTGGAGTCCGTCTTCGCCGGCTGCGTCCCCGTCATCATCTCGGAAGGCTACCCGCCGCCGTTCGGCGACGTGCTGGACTGGACCAAGATGTCGGTGACCGTGCCGGCGGCGAGGATACCGGAGCTCAAGGACATCCTGCGCGGGGTGTCCGAGCGGAGGTACCGCGTGCTGCGCGCCAGGGTGCTGCAGGCGCAGCGGCACTTCGTCATGCACCGGCCCGCGCAGCGGTTTGATATGATCCACATGGTGCTGCACTCCATCTGGCTCAGACGGCTCAACGTCAGGCTCCTGTACTGAGAGCTTCCTTCTATCGAGGGCTGTTTTTGTACATGATGTCACGATCAATAGCAGTAGATTTTAGAGATTGATACTAGAAGGTTGCACAATGTCGAGTGTGTTTTAGGATTGGTTGCAGCTTAGCAGGTGTATGAATTAGAGGAATTACTCCTACAATAGAAGTGAAACATTACGGCGGTTCCGAATTGAATTTTGCAAAATGCAAATACGACATGGCAGAGGAGTGCATACGAGCTCGCCGCGGCGAGGAAATCCCGAGACGCGAGAACAGCGGTCGCCGGGCAGGGGATCGCGGCGGCGGCAGCGACCGCGTGCTGGGCATGGCGGTGGACTGGAAGGTTCGAGCGCCTTCCTGCGCGCTCACAAGGCGTACTCATCATTACCACAAAGTATAGATTCATATGTATACTACGAATAATCACTAGCATTCATTTATCTAAGCAAAGAAAACATGATAAACGAGCTACACCGAATACGAGCATCAAGTACAGACCTAAAAAAGACAGGTAACAAGAGGTTCCAAGTCTGATAGTCATTTAACGTCAGTGGTGAAGGAACTGTCATTTGAGCCCTTAGGCGGAAGTAAATCTATATCCCCTACAGGCTACAGCTGTGCCACGTAATTGACCAACTTGATCAGCAGGGCATATTTACAGCTAAACCGTGTCTTCAGAAGTATGTATATCGCCGATCACGCTCTCCAGTTCCTGCACAGAACCAAAAGAAAATTGGAAAAACAGATTATTATTCTGAAGTAACCAGCAATTTTTGTTAGTAAACAAGCTGAATCTTACGTACATCAGAGAGCAATTTGTGTTAGTGTCAGAAGTCACTAGAACAGCATTCGCTGAACAGAGCACTTCGTACAGTTCAGCCAGCAGGAGATCATCCCTACGAAACCTGATGTTGCTGGCTGGCGGATATCACTTTCTCGTCTTTGCAAGGACCTCAGGAACTCCTCTGAGCTTAGGCTACCATCACGGTTAGCATCGAAAACATGGAAAATGATGTCCACCACTTTGTCAGTCAAGTCCACTCCACAAACCTGAGAAGTAGGATGAAGAAATCAATCAGAAAACAGAACAAAATGTATATGGATAGTTCGAGGGTGACAGCTATCTATCAACAAACTTTCCAGCTTAGCACAGAGAACTGTATGATGAGAAAAAGAACGATCCCATGATTCTTCCTGTAGAACTTATAAGGATGTACTTCCACCAGCAATAGCCACTAAAAACTACAAGAGGTATCAACAGGACATACGAGCAGGTACAGAAGATCTTACATGAGATGCTGCACGCTTCAGATCCTGCTTCGTCAACAAGCCATTTACTTTGCCATAACTGAAGATAGCCATTGCAAACGGTTCCAGCCTCCGCCGCAGATCAGCAAATGCCTTGAACTCCTGAAATTCCAGATAATTTAACACATGGTAAACCCACAAATAACAACTAGGATGTTGGGATAACAAACAGTCAAACCTCAAAGGTAATGCGTGAATCCTTGAGATCAGGATTGTCATCCAAATCATCAACTCTGTCCAGCAGCTTGTTTATGTGATTCATGTCAGCAGAAGCAACCATCGATAACGCAAAGTCCTTCACAGGTATGGTCTTAGATGATTTGACATCATAGTGACTGAACTCTAAGCGAACAATCTGCTAATTCAACAAAAGCAATGACTCAGAAAATTCTATCAACAGTTCAGCACAGGTCAGAGATAATACAGAAAAAGGAACTGTGTGTATCCGTTAATTCCGGCTTGTCGAACAGACAAATATTTTCGTTAATGTCGACGAGGGAAGCATGTATTAGTTCCCCTAAAGATCCCACGTGTTCTTAAAAGCTGGAATACAATGGTAATACACTAGTAATAGTAATATAAAAAGAGAGATGCATAGAAAATATTTGACCTTAAAGGAAGTTGTACTACTCCTGAATAACACACTACAAAAAATGAATATAAATGTTGTGTTCATAATTCGGAACCATTGGAATACAGCGGTGCCAATTCATCCTTTTTCTACTTTTCGGGTATTTTCCACCCTTTCCTTATACATACAATATGCTCCGCTTTCACTGCAGTTTGGTTCTTTTAAGCAAGTTTACAAACCAAACAACATCTACACGTATTTAATCAGGAACTTATGTTCATCATACTTCTAGAGACAACAGCGTGGACTTGATATTGTCTGTGCAGAATGAACAATATTCAAAAAGGAAGGATATTTGGTGCCTCTGCAGAATATCCACAAACAAATGCGGCCAAAATGAGGTTGCTTGATACACAACACTGAGTTATTTATCTATTCATTAGGTCTCTCAAGTGTTGCATCAATACAAATATGATCTAGAATCACAAGAAGAAAGGATGAAAAGAAATGAATCACCTCATCATGCAGTTGCTTCAAAAACTTAGAGAATTTATCAAAGTGTAGATGTTCATTCCCATCCTTGCCAAAGAAGTACTCAACCAGTCCACCATTTTCCACCGACTGACCAGCTTTACGTCCAAAGCGTAACCCATCCCTGTGCGCAGCTCCTTGCCGATTATAGGAGCGCATCAATGTCATTACTTTCCTAAACTCGTCTTTGTCAATTTCCCTGTGAAGAAACAGTAGCAAATGAGAAAAAAGAAATAGCAGATAAAGAGCTCGCCGAATTGTGTGCATACCCTTACTAACAACTGAGATGATTGGACATGCTCATAAAGCAGGTCTTTTCTGGATGTCAAATTTAACTGCATGTGAATTGGCAGATGTGAACAATGATGAATGAGGCAAAAATAATTCAATGTTTTAAATGCATCCTTCTGTAAAACACACACCAAAACGTGTAAAAACATCATTAGCTTCACCAAACAGTCAGGGCGCGATTCGCCAAGCTAGGGCAAACAAAGCCATTTTAACAGAAACAAAAAACCAATGCACTAGTCAAATAATTAGTGGTGTCAGATTGGGATTATAAACCATATGATTTCCTTCAAATGGACTCTAAAGCATGCCACATTTGCAGTTATTAATTGATATGCTTGCCATGTAAAGGCTTGCATTGGCTAAACTAGCCATTAGCGGCAAACGTCATATACTTGTTTGCAAGACTCTTAGACTGTACGTACAATTGACTCATGAGTTAACCTGGATATGCTTGCTTTGAATCGCTACTAAAGTTACAGGGGCATGTGATTGCCAATGGAGTGTACTCGAAGCTCTATACTGTAAATTCGTTGCTTTTCCCTCAGATGCTATCAACTATGAAATACCGCACATACAACCATCCATATCTAACAGAAGCACTTCCTAACAAGATAATAGGAAACCAAATGTAGTTCAAACTAAAATCTATAAGCAAGCATGCTTGTAACAGGCTCACTTATCAACAAACAGAAACCAGGGTCAGTAGCTAGACGATAACCTACCCATTGTGGTCAAGGTCGAACATCTTGAAAGCCACGTTGAAGCTTGATTCAGGGATGCTAAGTAATGTCACGAAAAAGATATACCTGTACAAACAAAAATTAGCAGTTTAAATACATGGATAAAATTGTTAAACTTATAGAAATTGCAGAACAAATACAAGTCAGAGTGCAATTTTGATACCATATAGACACCTACTTAGCTCGACAGACATATCTTAGAATACACAGCATAGAAGATGTTATAACACTGACTACATGTTTATATGATAGCTTCACTACTGTTTGACATGACAAAAAATTAGCTAAAATGCAAAGATCCTTCTATTTCGCAGCGGATATTAGGTACCAGAGCAAAAATCAAGCACTTGTTTCAGCTAAGCTCACAACGGCACAACCCACTTACTCGGCAAAGGAGATGAGCCCATCGCCATTAGTATCGAACAGCATGAAAAAATCTGATGGGGCACAATGTAGCTCGCCAGGGTGGCTCTCTCCCCTCAATCTCCCTTCCCTGACAATTTTCGACTCGGACGGAGGGAAAACAGGAACAACAGCTCTCATCAAGTCAGTAGGTAACATGTACACCTCGCCATCCGGGTTGTGGACAGATGCAAAGTACTCAAAGATCTACCAAGCACAAATACCATAATTAGAATGCCGACAATTTATCAGGACACATAATGCAGTCGCAGAGTGGAGTTACAATGAATGTGGCATGGCATGGTACCTTTTCCGGAGGGCTGCGTGTCCTAATCCTCTTCTCATAGTTGAAGAAAACCCTTCTTCGATATGAGTCTGCAAATGAGGATTGTGGAATAATTACCGTTCTGTTCCCATTTAAACGGTCAAATTGAACTTAATTGACCATTTATTCATTTGTTAGAGTTCGTGTGCTGTGCAAAAGGAAGTGATAAAATTGCTTCTCGACCAGAAATCCACACGCATGGGCGAATCACATTACCAATGATACTATGCAAAACCAAAAAAATGGACATTGCACCGCCGCTGAACCCAAGGACGCTCACCTCCGAACAGGAACCTGCGCTTCTCCTCCTGCTCCCCCGCTGCACCGGCACCGCCAAAAGCAGCGGAGATGCCGCCGCCGGCGGCGTCCGCCACAAGGCCGGAGTCGGCGAGTGCCTCCGGCCTCGTGGGCAGCATCCAGATCCCCAGCCCTGACCCTGCGGCCAGCGCGGCCGCAGAGGCGAAAGCCCTCGCTCCGCGGTGGGACTCCCCAACCGCCTTGGCCCCGGCGGCTGCTGAGGAGGAGAAGGCACGGGGGCACCCGAACCGCCCCACGGCGGATCGGAGGCGGGACGCGCGGGCCAACGCGGCGGCCATGGCGGTAGGGCAACGGCTTCGATTCGTCGCGGCGAGGAAGGAGGGAAGCGGCGACGCGGTGACCGGAATGCAAGGAAAGGAAGGAATCGGCGATTAGCTGCCCGGCTTTGTTGGGGTTTTCTCTTCCCTTTTTTTGTGGCCGTGCGACACGGGCCCGGCCCTGTTTTGTGGTCCTGCAAGCATCCATGCAAGAGTTCATTATACAAATCGAAAAAAAGAATGGTTTGAGAAATCCTACTTGATAATGTCATGCTCTCGTCGAACGAGAAAGTGTGTGACAAAAAAAGAAAACCGAAGAAAGCGACACATACACAAATTTTATGGTCGGTGCTTTAGTTTTCGAAAACTTAGTAGGAACAGAAAATGATCAAAGCTAGACGGTGCTTAGAGTAACCTTAAGTGTCAATTGCTTTGAAGATATTTTAAAATCGTATAATGAAAGATAATTTGGTCAGTTTTCTTGCGATGGGGTTGACTCGGGGAATGTTCTTCGTTGGCTTCGCCCCTGCCCCTTGATGTGACCGTGTGAGAAGGGGACAGGACGGGGTACATTTATGTAGACTCCCCATTTGAATCCAGCCCGTAAAAAAATGCAACCCATCTAAAGCCCAACGTGCAATCAGCACGAGATTCAAGCCCACAGAAAGCCTACCTACTCGCACACATATAACCAGCGGAACGAGTAGGGTTTTCGGCTTCGGGCATCCCTTCTATCTTCTCCCACCGCCGCCGCCATCTGCGCCGAGCCCCCGTCGTCGCCATCCCGTCGAGCATCAAACATGGCGGAGCAGGTATGTTGCCCCGCTCATCCACTGTATCGTGTATCCATTTCTTCTCCTTGACATTTCCGAGGCGGTGATTCACCAGCTCGGAGCGTTTTTTAAGTCAATTTCGTGTTTAGTCTGGCAGAACATTCGCACACGGAGACCTTATAGTGCTATGTAAATGGTTGATTATGACGTAGACTTGATGTCACTACGAGCGCTTACTCAATCGCTTCACTGATCACCAATGATGATTTATGATGCTCTGAAATTAGATACTTTTGTAGCATCACATCAGTGCTGGTCTTTGCTCGAGGCTTGGCTTAGTTAAATGCGATAAGCTTGTAACCATTTTATGGGATTGTTGTCCCGGCTATGCTAAGCAGTTCTCTCGTGCTTTTGCAGACTGAGAGGGCTTTCTTGAAACAGCCTAAGGTGTTCCTCTGGTAAGAAATGCTCCTACCGTTCTTTCTTAATTTTTGGTATCATTTGTCAACACTGACTGCTAATCTAATCATGGCTTAATTTGTTATTGCAGCCCCAAGAAGATAACCAAGGGGAACAAGCCTGGAAAAGGGGGCAACAGGTTCTGGAAGAGCGTGGGCCTTGGTTTCAAGACACCGAGGGAAGCCATTGAAGGTTTGTTCCTGACCTTTGGCGAGTTGATGCTAGCTTCGATGATACATTCCTATCAAGTAGAAGGGTATTCTGCAATTTGAGTAGACATCATCAGATATCGTGCTGCCCATTTGTTTAGTGTATCTTTTAGTAAGTTTTATGCTAACTGAAATCCTATTTTTCTCTTGACGATCATTGGCATCACAATTATGTGATTTTGCTTTATATTTCCCTAGAAGCTGCCTTGGGGAGATGATGTGACAATAGTGACAATTTGGCTGTTATTTCTTTGTTAGGCCTATTTTTGTTGCCTCTTTGTCTAGCTGATCTGTTTGCAAGCATGGTCTGTTTGGGTATCAGAACGAGGATGACTTCAAATTATTATTATTCTGTCTAGTCCTTGAGTGGTGATGTGCGGATTGTGCTTCTGCTTCCGTACCTTTGCTTGTTATTGCTTTTTGCAGTTCTACCAGTTCAATATAGAAATTTTTAATAAACTGGAGATTTGTGTCCTTCATTTGGCTTATATTGCAGGAACCTACATCGACAAGAAATGCCCGTTCACTGGCACTGTGTCAATCAGAGGTCGCATCATTGCTGGAACATGCCACAGTGCTAAGATGAACAGGACTATCATTGTTCGTAGGAACTATCTTCACTTTGTGAAGAAATACCAGAGGTATGCCAGTCTTTGTTGTTGTTGTTTAATTTTTTAAGGGGTTATTATTGCACCATATTGATCATTATGTTTGTATTTATGTATAGGTATGAGAAGAGGCACTCTAACATCCCTGCACACATTTCCCCATGCTTCCGTGTGAAGGAAGGAGACCATGTAATTATTGGCCAGTGCAGGTAAGAGAAATTATGGTCATCTGTTATTCGCAAAATATCTTGTTTTAGAAGGAAGAATTTATTTAGCTAAGCTTTATTTGGAAAGCTGAACATGTTTCTGGCTCAGTGCTGTTATTTTGCATTTTTCAACTGAGATCAGCATCATGAAACCTTGATGTGTGCTCATTATCCAATACCAGTGTCTCCTGCATTGCTTTTTTTTTATGCCATTGAGTGCTCAACGTTTGCTGTTGTGCCAATGTTGTATGCTCGATTCTGCTTCTCAGTGACTAAATTCTAATGCTTTGCCATGCAGGCCACTGTCCAAGACCGTGAGGTTCAATGTGTTGAAAGTCATCCCTGCTGGGTCAAAGAGTGGTGCGGTCAAGAAGGCATTCACTGGTGCCTGAGGAAGAAACCAAAGATTTTTGAAAGCTTGATCATAGAGATTTTGATGTCACTTTATGTATTCCATCTGTACTAGGATTTTTGACCCAGATATACTGTGTGAAGCTCAAGTTTTGAGTGCTGAATTCAGCAATATTGTTAACGTTCAAAAGTTGGGATCCAATTGTCTGAATGAATTGTTGTCAGGATATTTTATGTGCATTTACTATTACAATCTTTTGATGGTTCTGATCCTGTGGGTTTGGTTACATTCAACTTTTTGCTCTTCATACCATGAGTTATCTGTACATGTAATCTTGGAAGTTCGCCTGGTTTGTCTCGATCATAAGGCGGTGCATTTGTGTGATAAAACAGGATAGGTTCTAGGCGTGAAGCCATGGGTGTGTCATGCCTGACGTGGCAACAAGGGATGAGCTCTGCTACCTGCAACAACATGCCAAATCCACATCGGTTTCTAACATTTTTTTTTCTTTTCCTGGATAAGCAAAGGCGCATTTTTTTTTCTAACCCAGCAACTAGTGAAGAAAATTTCCATTCGAATCAATTGTTGTCCGAGATCTCTCCTTCCCGATGACTCAAATCTGACACGGGCTCTGAGGCCCGCCTGTACAACATGATGATCTTTGTGGCAACAACGCAAACTTGGGACTGTTGACTGTCCTTTGTGGTTAGTCTCAACTCGTGAGCCTTCACACGGCAGCGTCCATCCGTGGCTGTAGTTTGTTGCTTGCTGACGCGAAGGCGTGAAATTGCTCCAGCTCTGCGTCCAGAAGGCCCTTGTCGCAATGCAACAGCTCTGCGTCCAGAAGGACTGAACAAACAGACAGTAACGTGAAGTACAAGAAAACATGTTCGATACAGGACGGTGAACAGAGACGCCCTTCTGGGTTTCCGGTGTACTGCACACCTGAAGCGGCCAGCATAACCGGGAAGCTCCAAGTCCAACGCTGCTAGCTAGACTCCAGCGTGTCGCCGTCTCAGCATAACCGGGAAGCTCCAAGTCCAACGCTAGCTAGACTCCAGCGTGTCGCCGTCTCCGGAAAACTTTTGTACTACGTGTTCTCACGACGCCGTAGAGCTTCAACCTTGGGGAGCAAGCAAATCAAGAACCAGGTAGCGTTATCAGGTGGCCACATAGACACTCGCACGGGCGTTCTAGAGAACTCACGACAGCTCTAGAGCATTATCACTTAATCTCACCGTGTGAGTTTGGTGTCACTCGGTGATTTTTTGTGGTTCAGGCTAATCTTTCTGTGTTTCATCTGAATTCAGAAGGCGACTCTCTGAAAAAACTCGCTGCTCGTTCGGCTGGCTGAATCCCTCTCACGAGTCGCTACAGTAACTCTCGTCGCTACAGTAATTTGTGAGAGAGAATCACCGAACAGGCGTCGGCGTCTCAGCCGACATGGCTAGATGGCTCTGGCCCTGTTCGTTTCCTTTAGCGCTAAATTTTAAAGGTCTCTAAATAAAGAGAATTTAGTACTAAATAAAGTCTAATGACAAAACCTTTTTACAGATAGGTACATCTTTACGAGACGAATCTAACGAGCCTAAGTAAGCTATGTTTTGCTACAGTCATGCTACAGTAACCGTCGTCTAACCACGGATTGCTTACCCTCATTAGATTCGTCTCGCGAATTAGACCAGGGATTCTGCAGTTAGTTTTGTAATTAAACTTTATTTAATATTCTTAAATAATAAGATTTTTTTTTTAAACCCCGTAAAACGAACACCTTCTCTGTAACTTTTGTTCTTGCGCCTACGGTTTTGGAGGCTAGCTTGAGCCATAGCCAGTTGCGTCACTGCTGATTCCTCGGCGAAGAAATGAGACAGCCTGCCAACGATGATGGACGGGTGCTGTCTGCACATGAAACACGGTTACACACGGTGGATGGACAGACAGATCTAACAGGACTCAGTTACCTTCGCGTTCAAAAGTCTCTCAAGCGTAGAGCCCGGCTCGACCCCGCGCTGGTTCCTCGGCGAAGAACGGAAATTACCCCGGCCTCCGCGCGGCTATGCGGCCGGAAATATCGACGGTGCAGGTAACGCCAGCGTTATACGATGAGGGCCGGTGCTGTCTGCACATGGAACACGGTTACACAAGGTTTATGGGCAGATTTACAGGGCGCAGTTACCTTCGCGTACAAGTCTCCACGTATAGCCCGGTCCGGCCCCGCCCAATGAGCAAGCGAACAAGGCACTCGTTAAGCGTTCCAGAGCCCTCCACGTCTTCCTCCTCGCACCAGCACCTTATCCTCTCGCTCGCCCCTTTCCCTGCAAACATCCCGCAAAACCCTTTCTTTCCCCTTCTATATATCCAACGCAAAGCTTAAGCTAGCTCAACAACAACACCTGATTACCTGAAGAAGCAAAAAAAAAAAATCACAAATACCTGAAGAAGCTCTCGCGATCAACAACAGGCAGCAGCAATGGCGGCTGAGGCGGCGAAGAAGAGCGGCAACGACATGACGGTGGTGCGCGGTCTGGACCTGGTGCGGTACATGGGGCGGTGGTACGAGCTGGCGTCGGTCCCGTCCTTCTTCCAGCCCCGGGACGGGCGGAACACGCGCGCCACGTACACGCTGCAGGAGGACGGCGCGACGGTGCACGTGCTGAACGAGACGTGGAGCAAGGGGAAGCGCGACGCCATCGAGGGCAGCGCCTACAAGGCCGACCCCAACAGCGACGAGGCCAAGCTCAAGGTCAAGTTCTACGTCCCGCCCGTCCTCCCCATCATCCCCGTCGTCGGCGACTACTGGGTGCTCTACGTCGACGACGACTACCAGGTCGCGCTCGTCGGCGAGCCAAGACGCAAGTTCCTCTGGGTAAGTCGCGATGTTCTTTGTGTACATATGTAGCACAGATTCAAGTTCAGTTCATTGCTGTTGGTTGAGGTCCCGTTTGGAACGCAGAATTTCATCGGAAACAGCTCAATTTTCCTGTGATTCTGGGAGCATAAGCTGTGTATAGGTGCTTAATCTTTGCATGCGTTCGTGGGCGTGTGTAGATCCTGTGCAGGAAGACGAGCATCGACGAGGAGGTGTACAACGAGCTGCTGGAGAAGGCCAAGGCGGAAGGCTACGACGTTAGCAAGCTGCACAAGACGCCGCAGGACGACCCGCCGCCGGAGGCAGACGCCGCGCCCACCGACAGCAAGGGCGTCTGGTGGTTCAAGTCGCTCTTCGGGAAATGATTACCCACCAGAATGGTGCTAAGTACTGGCTAGTGAGTCTATAACCTCTGCCGCGCCCGGCGGCGAATAAATGGGTACCTGTATTGTTAAGTAAAAATTCTGTGGCAGAGCTCAAAGTATCCCGTACGTCTGATGTTAGTGTACCATGTTCGTGCTCTGTTCAGTTTATACATGTGCCTAGATAATCGAGTGAACATGTGGTAGTTAATTCAGGTTCAAGCAGCCCGTTGGTTATGACTTTAGTATTTTATTTACTTTGTATCAGGTGGTCGGATGACATCATGATATACAGCTATAAGGTTGTGTGCAAGTATGTGAAAGTCTACCATGTTTAAGCATGTGAGAGGGATGGAGGTTGTGATTGGGAGACCCGTTTTGGGTGATTCCCCTGATAGTTCAAGAAAACATAAAATGCTTCTCCTCGTTTCTTGTAAGAACGAAAATCGAACTACCAATTTAGTAGGGCCTCTCTGCCATGCTAAACTAAAAAAAGCCTGTTCGATGAATAGATCCGGACTAGTGATGTAGCCACATCCGGAAAGCTAGAGTTGTTCACAATTTACCTTTGAAACTTGAGAGCTCCTCTCAATTCTCAACTCTAATACGGCCCAAAAGCCTTGGACCTCGTGCTAGCCCATCCTACTGTGGAGGAGCATGTCGCGCTTGTGTTGATCTAGCAGAATGCAAGTAGCACTTGCCTAGCTCTTCCATCGATTATGTGTTCCGTTGCAATTTATCTGATCAGTCCCTTTGTATAGATGATGAGAATCAATTGTTACTCTTATATACAACTATTTCTTGGTGGCAGATTCCTACCTCTTGGTCTGGTTTTCAGCTAGTCGTGATTACGAATTCGGGCCATTAGTTGTAGTCCTCAACTGAGTAGTGAAAAGTAAACATTTCGAGCACTCTTTGAGTAGTTGAAAGTCTTATTGCCTGTTAGTGACAATCGGAATGTACAACATTACAATTTAAATCTGCCCATATACTTTCAAAGTATGTTAAAGTGATTATGTCAAGATAGGGGAAAATTACAAAATTCTAACGAAAAAATAGAGGTAAATAATTCAAACTCATGCTTTCCCTACATGTATATTTAGTAACATCGTTATGTACCTTTTACATAATAGGAGTAAACTCAAGATTCAGTTTAAAAAGGTAAGAGTGGAAGCACAAAGTGAAAAGTAAGGGTAAAATCATAATTAAAAATTTAAGTGAGAGTAAGAAAGCATATGCCTTTTGATGTTAGACTGAGCTCCAAGCAAGTCCAATAGGTTTTATGGGTCACCCATCATATAAAGTTTATTCGGCTTATAGAGAACCTCTTGATGAACAATCTCAATTCAATACATTTAACAAACCTGACATGCTAAGTACAAAACATAAAAAGTTAGACATAGGCCATAGATTGAGTATCTAACAAGATATAGTGCCCGGCCATATCATAAATGAATTTCAAGATATAGTGAGATTTACTTCATAAATGAATTTGAAATTATTTATATAAGATTCTTGGCCATGCAGCCAATGGATAGAGTATCTAACAAGATACAGTGCTGGATCAAATCAGTTTGTCATGTATTTTCTAGGCTACAATGACATAGGAAAGGGACAAGGCACCGACGATGGGGCGATAATCCATTGACTTTTCACCAATGATGGGCCTAGCTCAATAGGGGCAATGCTACAATATCTAATGGGAGCTTATTTCTGTTCTCCTTAGCGGGCTGATTGTGTGGCGTTCTGGCCCATATCCCCTACTGCTTTCTTATATTTCGTCAGTCGGAACGCAAGCACAAAGTTACAACAATCGAAGGATGAGAGGGTAACCTAGAGCGAAGAAGAGGGAACAAAGGTTTCTAGCTTGAGCTAAGTATAGCCGCCCTACCTTGTTTTATTGGACAACTCGTTTGCTTTTCATGTTACGTTGTAGAGAGCACAAACATAATATTTTAGTTTGAACTTGGTGAGGTCGAATAAATAGTGATATCACGATATTTTGATTTTTCGTTATGATGTATAGTTTTCTAATCTAAATGCCATAGATAATCAAGTGTGATGAAAAGAATACACACTATATTTATATAAAATAATTATCTTTATTGATAAGAACTCTATTATAGATACAACCCGTCGGACGACTCGGCCATACGACCAGCAACATCCCTACGATTAACAAGCAACACTAATCACGAGCAGCTACACGGTAGCACAAACACATGTAGTACATGTGGGTCGGATGTCCCGAACGTATGCCAGGTATTTTCGTAGTATTTGCGTGCGAACACAAAACGACACTATGCGCGTTACTCCCTTTTTCGAGTGAAGCGGTCACTGCCGTCGGATTCTATTGATCTAAAACGCCGTTCGAGCCCTACTTGGCTATATATACCCCACCTAGAGGGGCGGTCTTCGCCTACCTCTCGACATATCGACCTGCCATTATTCATTTTTTTCTCTCGTCTTCTCCAACGCCGGCGATATGTCCACTTGTCACTTTCGGTTTATCGAAGATCATAGCCTTTGCTACTTCATACAAGTAGTGGTATCCCGTCGTCTCGCCGCGCCGCCGTCTTCTCTGACTAGCCTTTGCTACTTCATACAAGTAGTGGTATCCCGTCGCCTCGCCGCGCCGCCGTCTTCTCTGACTTAGCAAGGTAAACAAAATCCCTCCTTTGTACTTCAAAATTTTGCCACGAGATCCTGCTTGGCAAAGTGCCGTTGAGGGTAGCCACCTACCTGGGCCGAACTGGCCGAACTTCCGTTTCTGTCGCAGGGAGAGCTCCGTGGCAGCCATCGGCCCGCCCCGGCACGCGAGCGACGGCCGAGATCGCGCGGCGTGAGGTGGCGCCAGGCCGTCCCCCGGGCCGGACGCGAGGCCGCCCGAGTGAAGAGGATTCCATGGCCAGGGGACGCGTCCGACGAGGGCGCGTAGGCAATTTTGGCAGGCCGCGCGGAAGTGCGCAGTCCAAACCACCATCCGCCCGCGCCCGCTCGCCAGCTTCCCCCCATAAATCGCCCGCCGATTCTTCCAAACCTCACCTCACGCTCCCAGCCAGCCCACCAAAGCCAGAAAGCGAGCACAGCCGCACCGAAAACCTCGTCGCCTCGCGGGGAAGGAGACGTCTCGGGTCGGGGAGGGAATACAGCTGCCGAATCCCTCGTCACACACCACCGCTCCACCGCTAAACCCCTCCCTCATCCCGCTCCTCCGCGCGCGCGGCGCGGCGCGGCTCCTGCGGCGAGGGGAAACCCTAGCGGCCGCAGATCTCGCGCGGGGGGATTTCGATCCGGGCGTGCAGACGCCCGATTTCCGCCCGGAAATGGCGGACGACGGGGCCGCCGACATGGACCAGGAGGTGCAGCAGCTGGAGGACCGGCTCCGGGAGGTCGGGGAACGCCTCAAGACACCGCCCGACACCACTGAGGAACTGCTGAAGCTCCTCGCTGTGAGCCTTCTCCTCGCCCATCGCTTGTTCTTATCCTTTTTTTATTCTGTATCTGTTAGGGTTTACCCTTTTCGGATATATGGCGTTTTCCCGTGTGTTTTCGGTTCTGTTGCATCGTGCTAGTGTCGGTCGAATCGTTTGGGGACTTGTTTGCGATGATTGAATGGACTTGGCATTGGATTGCTACCCAGATAGGAATCTAGGTTCGGGCTTGTCTTTGTCTTGTTATGCTCTGAATTTCGCCCACTGTTTTGTTCTATGATTAGCAGGAAGTATGTTCAGCGTTTTGTAGAGTCTTGCAAATGCTGGGTTGTTGATAATAATACAGAGTTATCCAGATGTAGGTTCCTTGAATGATTTAGAGTAGCCAGTGATTATAAGGTTTAGTATTCGAGCAATCAGGCCATCTAGAATTTCCAGCCCGGGCTTGTTTCATTGATTCCTTCTATTAGGGTTTCGCTTTGCTTGTTTTGATTTGGCTGTTTAATATGAGGGGAAAGGTGGAGATAACATGTTTAACATGAGGGGTAAGTTGGAGATAACATCTTGATATGTTTTCTTCAGTGAGGATTTATTGGTTGAGATGCTAGTCGGTGTGTTATTTAGCTTTAGGTTTATTTGTTCTCTGCTGCCCCGAAGCTTGTCAATCATTTGTATCCTGTATTTTCTTTTGCATAGCATTGTCAGGGAGAATTACCAGGTGCACTTTTCTAGGAATGATTTTATTTTTTTCAGCAGTGGCATAAAATGCTGAAACCAATGATTACAAGTTCCAGCTGTAATCATTGTAGTCTAGTTTTTTTTTTGTTTTTTCTTTCTGTTAGGGGTTCTCTTCTTTGATACATTGATTTTTTTGGTTGTTTTATGGATTCTCAATTCATTAGATTACTTTGATTGATTTATTCATTTCGAGTCCGATCATGCTAGCTGCTTGCTTTTGAGGGTAAAGTTGGATTCTCAACCAATGCATTAAATTGTTTGTTTGTTCATGCAGGAAGTTGAGGAATGTTTACTTAAGGTGGATCAGTCACCTCCTGGAAGCACATCGGATGCTGTTCGACCAGCAACTGAAGCTCTGGTCAAGAAAGAGATGATTTGCCACGAGGATTCAAATGTCAGGCTTGCTGTGGCATCATGTATCTCTGAGATCACAAGAATCACTGCACCTGATGCACCATATGATGATGATGCGATGAAGGTATAGTTAGTTCTCTGAGGATCTCACTTAAATGATTTTCTGATTGATTTTGTTTCCTGACATGTTTCAACTTGGTTTCAGGACGTGTTCTCTATAATTGTTGGGTCCTTCGAGCATCTGGATAAGATAGATAGCCCCTACTTCGAAAGAAGGGCTTCAATTCTTGATACGGTGGCAAAGGTCCGGTCCTGTGTGGTGATGCTTGACCTTGAATGTGATGATTTAATACTTCAGATGTTCAAGCACTTCGTGAGGACCATCTCGTAAGAAGACTCTTCATCTATTTTCCTTTCTTTATTTTGTTGATTTTTACATTGTACATGCTTTATTTGTCTGGCTGGTGGTCCAAATGCACACCATGTGTTGTTAATACTGATGCATGTATTGTCTTTACATCACTCTTGGCTAAGTTGCGCCCGGTAAATTTTGTTGAAAATTTTCAACTTTTCTTTGATAGGAAAGATTTTATGATTCAGATGCACATGTTGTATTCATCATACAAGTTCTAACCTGTTTTTTATTTCAGGTCTGAACATCCAGAAGCTGTCAGATCCTGCATGGAAACAATAATGAAATTGGTAATTGAAGAGAGTGAGGATGTCCATGAAAAGCTTGCATCATGTTTACTCGAGAATGTTAGGAAAGAAAAGAAGGTATATTTACTTAAACTTTCTTCAGGTTAACACTGCATACATTCCATTGCAGAACAATTAACCAAACGTTATTTTTGATTTTACTTTCCAGGAATCGCCATCCTTTTTGCTTGCTGAGAAGGTTATAGGCATGTGCCGTGATAAGCTGAAGCCAGTCTTTCTTGTATTGCTTAAAGGCAAACCCTTGAGCGAATACAGCCAAATTGTCACATCAGTTTGTGAAGAGGATGCAGATGATAAGGAAGATAACAATGCTGATCTGGGGAAAGACACGGTAAGTCAAATACTAGCATGCAAGAACCGTAATGTTATCTTGAGAAAGGTCAATCATTCTTACAGTGCTGCAGTAGACAGCATTGTTTGATACTTTATTTCATTGTTTGGTTTGAGATGTGGTTGTAATGCCAAATATTATTCACTTAAGATTGAAATGGATGATTTTAAAGGTAAAAGTATGGTTGGTTTAGCCTATGGATGAATCTAAGTGCTTTTAATTGGTGGGGTGGGAATCCTTGTCGGCTAACTCTGATAAGAATACTGAAAAGTTATTAGCATATAGTGTTTTTTAAGCCATTCATTTGTATGCACTTTTGATCTCTTATTGTTCAGGTGGATGATGGCAAGCTTTCTGAGAGGACTATTTCTGACGAGTTACCTCAGGTATGCTCTACATCTTCTTTATATAGAAATATTTGATAGTATACCAGCATATGTATGAGTGTATCTTTTGACAGGAGCCTTCAAAGATGGAGGAAGATGTTAGCCGTCCTGAACAAGATGGTACTTCTATGAATGGTACTCCGGGTACCGCTGTTAGCAGCGGTGCAACTCCAGCTGATAATGGTGAGTCAACAGGGGCTACATTACACATTCTGGTTAACAACCTTGCTATGCTGAAAACACAGTATGATGTTGATCATTTGGAATCTGTCAACTATGAAGGTGGAGAATCCATTGCTGCAAAGCCCAAGAATTCGTCTGCCCTTGGGTCAGACCAAAATAAGTCTGACCCCTCTGACAAGTCTGAAGCAACTGAAGACGCTGATACTAAAAAAGAAGGTCCTGCATCTTCTGGAGAAGCTGCCAACGGAGCAGCTGATAATACGTCAAGGCCTGCTGCTGTTACGCCTACTAAAAGACGAGGCCGACCTCCTGGACCAAAGTCATTGGAGAAGAAAGCAGCTGGAAAGAACAAACGTTCTGCTGATCTGAAAAAGACTGATGAGGCTAATGATTCAGCTGGGAAGTTAACAAAGCAATCAGCTGAGGATGACTCTAAGTCTGTTGAGAAGGCTGGTGAAGGAGAATCATCGAAGAAGCATCAAAAGATCAGTCCGGAGCAAGAAAACAATGAAGCTCTCTCTGAGGAAGATCCTTCCAAGGATCTCAGCCTAAAGGTCAGTCTCTTGACACTGGCAGGTTTCTTGTTCAATTTACAAAAGTCTGTTTTTGATAGTTGTATGCCAATGTGAAAAATCTAGGCCTAATTTCTTCTTTGCAGCATTATCATGGCTCTGTTATTTTTCTTTTCTTTGGGTTTCCAGTATTCTGGAACCATGTTAACTGTTACTGTGCCATACATGGCTGTTGTTCCTTACTGTTTTGTACTTCTGTTTTGGTTTTCATTGTAGTTGTTACTTAAATTTAAACCTTGAGGCCCAGTTCATGAAAAATCAACAATTCATGTGCATTACAATGTGGCATCATTTTAACATTCTTTTATTGAAATGTTTTTCTGCAACAGGAAATGGTTTCTACGAAGTCTTTGACCAAGGGGTCAGGTAGAACCAAGGGACAAAGTGCAGAAAACAGCAAGCAAAGTGTGGAGAAAGGCACTTCTAAAAGGAAGCGAGAACAAGAAACAGAAACCGAAGAGGTATATATATGCTTGATTGCACATGCATTGCTTGACTATGAATGCATACAGTATTTTGTCTGTCTGATTAACACCTATCTTGTTCACAATTCATTTTGTTACCTGTATGATAGACTTGCTAAAAATATATTCAGATTGATTTCCTATACGCAATAGGGGATGGATTTTTAGGATCCTCGCTTTTTTTATGCTCAATGTTCAAAGTATATTTTATTTTAATACAGTGTTTTTGAATGCTTGAAAGGATTTTGCCAAGTCTAGAATTTTCATGCTGATACCTAGCAACTTCTCCCTGTATACCGATGCTCCTTAAATAATCTTGTTGAAGCATTATTGTTGCACACATTGTTTTTTCATTTGTTTCACCTAAGTTTTCCACCACATCACAAGTTCTTATAGCTCCATTGTCATATTTTATAGTAGTATGATCTGATTATTAAGTTACTTGTGACAGACTCCCCGTTCGAGGAAAACTAAAGGCCTTGATAAAAGCCTAGTGGGTGCAAGGATCAAAGTTTGGTGGCCAGATGATAAAATGTAAGTATTCTGAATGCTTGCATCTCATGGTGACCTTGTTTGTCACTGAGGTATCAAAATGATTAGAGTGTTAACAGATGTGCCTCGACCCATTTTTTTTTCCTACTACTTATTTATAGTGTTTTGTGACTTTGGAATGGCACTGAATGTGCAGTGTATGCGTTTCAGTTTTCTTTATATATGTTTACATTATTAGGCAAAATCCTGTTTGCTGTTTAATGTAGCTAATTATTGATGTATCATGCTCCTTGTTACATACATTTTGTTGCTGTATAGTTTGTGTTTTCAATTTTAGACTTGATAAGATTTTTTCCCTTCATATTTTGCAGGTACTACAAAGGTGTTGTTGACTCATTTGATGCTGCTTCTAAAAGACACAAGGCATGTGCACTACTTCTGCGTTATTTCTTCTTCTTTTTTTACATGAAGATTTTGTTTTGATTATATACATTTATTTCTTTTCATCACTCTTTCAATTTTTGGAGCGTAGGTTGCATATGATGATGGGGATGTAGAGGTATTACTGCTCAGGAATGAAAAGTGGGAATTCATCAGTGAGGTAGGAAACTTTTAACCTTGTGATCATTTAATGTTTTTTCTATTTTATTTCATTTCTTCTGATTATCTTTCATTGTCAGGAAAAAGAAGCTCCTGTGGCATCTGACACGTAAGAAAAACTCATCTGCGCCCATATTTTACAGTTGAATTGACAATTGTCAGTAATTACAGTTAATAGTTTTGGATATCTATTCATGCATCAGTAGGCTGTTGGGCCAGGCGGCCAAAATTTGTATCTTTAACTGGCATGCATTCACTGCTTGAATGGGCTAATTCGAATCAGATATTGGTCTCTGTTGACCTGACAGAGAGGGGCCACACAGTTATTTGTTTGCTCACCTACATGGTTGCACACAAAATTGCATACCTAAATCTCCTCAGTCCTAAAATGTAAAAAATTAGGGATGCTCTCAGTTTGTTTTATTTTGCTGTTGATGATACATGTTTGACCACCTCTTTATTAATTCTGAAGTACCTAGTTCACTAAAGTGTCAAGTTTTTGTTAGTTAATGCGAAGAATGAAGTTGCCAATAAGAATTAGTGGTTCCAGAGTCATTGCTTCCAATCTTATGTTTGTGGCCCGGGCTGCCACTTGCTAGCACATGATCCTACCTGAACCCCTACCATAAAAGAGTAGTTTTGCTTGCTAATTTTGTGCTTGTGGTTATTTGAGCAGGCCGCGAGGCAGAAAACGTAAAGGGAGCTCAGCGCAGCCACTGAAGGAAGAAAAAATACAAACACCTAAAAGGTAAACAATTCACACATAGAAAACATGTGGACTGGTGCCTGCAGCTTTTCTGATACTACTGTTTTGTACATGGGGGCAGTGATGGAGGGGATCTTCCAAAGAAAAGGGGGCGGCCGAAAGGTTCGGGCAACGGAACACCTGGTAACAGCTCTGCAACTCCAAGTTCTAAGGGCAAAACTGCAAGCAAGGATGTCAAAGAAACGCCTAAACCTGGCATTAGCATTAAAAAGGAAGTTGAGAAGCCCTCCAAGGACAAAGCTACTCGATCAACTGATGAGAAGGTAAAGGACGAACTGCCTAAAGATGGTGACAAAAGTGCTAGCAAAGCAAAGGAGGTTGGCAGCAAAGGTGATGAAATAGAGCAGGAGGAGAAACCGAAGACTGCAGGAAGAGGCAGGCCAGGTCGCAAACCGAAGAGTGCTAGTACCCCTGTTGAGAGTGATGCTGACAAAGAGAAGCAGGAGGAAAAAGAAAGCAAGACAGCGGAAATAGAGCAGGAGGCTTCTGCAAATGCTTCTACTACAGGAAAGAAGCGCAGAAGAAAGGCTTAAGCTAGCCGCCTATGATTGTCTCTTGTTAATGGATCTGCTCCCTAGGGTCCGTAGTCTGTAAGGTGTTTGGCAGTGCACCTTGTATGGATTGTAACTCCTTCAGTTGCCGTTTGAATTGTCATCTGATTGTGCCTGTAGTAGTTAGTGGTTGTAGCAACATTTGCTATAGTTGTGTTGTTAGGCGTAACTTCTGTTCTGTGGTTGATGCATGATGCCATGCCTCTGTCAAAAATGGATCCCATTCTTGTCATGAGGCCAATGGTGTCATGGTGTCGGATGGTGTTGTAGTTTGCTGATGTTCTATTTATATAGGCCATTTGAGCAGTGAATTTTGTAGCAGATGTGCCTTCGTAAATTGTGGTGGGCACGTTGAGTGACCTTTGTGTCCTCGCTGCACCTGAAGACTTTCCATTCTGGTTTGCCGTCATCTCACTAAGTGACCGTTTGGAATGCAGGAATTTTACAGGAAACAGTTTAATTTCCGCAGGAATGGAGATGAAATCCTCTATTCCAAACAGGGCCTAAAGCGTTCCCGTTAAAGCATTTTGGCTTGTTTTTCCGTTCTATTTGGTGCAAAGCCTGGTAACTGTTCTTATGATTTTGCAGGTAGCTTGCTAACTGTGGTGGGCTGATTGTACTTGTAGCAAAATTTGCTTAAGCTCTATCGTGTGTGGCTCGGCGAGTCCTGGGATTTAAAGCTCAGTCGCGTGTGTACCTCTGGCGCGGCTCGTTTTCTACAGAGCAAGAACAACCAACGAAGCCTCACCTCAGTTCCTCACTATGTCCACTTTTCGACTGGGCTCTGTTAGATTTTTATTTCATCAGTAAACTGTGACTGCCAACCTTTAACCTCGAATTCTAAGAAACACAACCATCACGTGACCGCGGTGGTTTTTCGTTGAAAGTCATTTTGATGTCACAAATGCCACGACATGTAGGGATCCTAATTTGTGTCCCCGTTGACTGTTGAGGGATGAGAATATGTAGTGTGTTTTTTTAGACCAATGAGAATATAGGTGATGCCACAACATGTAGGAATCCTAGTTTCGTGCACTATGTTAAATGCATCCCCCGAACCTGAAAATGCGTTCTATTCCCGAATTCTTGACGCTTCCGAGTTCCGACCGTCAAATGAACTAGGCAGAAAACAACTAGCAAGCACTGTCGGAACATCAACGATATTAAAAAGGAGGGAGCGCATATAACATGCAATGGAGAATGGGGATGATGCCGCAGTCCGGACCAGCCCCTACTGTATTCAACTGGGTCAATCATCCATCAAAACATATTGACTTTGTCCTTCCGAGAAAACGAGGTTCAAAAGCATCAGGGGCACAGAACACAATTCCAAACAAATCTGAATGAGCGTAGCTCTTGGTAGTCCAACTTCTCCTTGCACATTTGTTGACTGCTCTATAAACCGTTCAGCAAGTAGGATGCCAGGGCCAGGGCCGCCAGGCACACGGTGGCAGATCAAAGATACGGTCACTTAGTGGTCGTCACCATTAACGGTTAAAAGGAGAGTCAACTCCATCAAGCAAATTAATACTTTGATGAAAACAGAGAAGTCAATGACATTAGGAAGTGGGATTAGGCCGCCGTCCTCTTCAAATTCGCACTATCCATGGCCACCATGTTCTCTTTCCAATGGGTCCTGCACCGCGCTGCACTAGTCAAACCGATAAGAACGCGTGCGTCTCTTCGTAGCAGAAACGGCCCAGAGAACCAATCCGACGCCACAGCCGACCACGATGAGACCCAAATGCGCTGCTTGGTCAGCTCGACCACGCCATCCTTTTCACGGTTTCGCCGGACCTGTCACTTTCTTGCCGAATTTTTCCGGCTCTTGTCACTCGCTGTACACCTCACTCGGCTCACGGACGGGAACGCAAGCGGGGAGTACATTGGTGTGCCATTTTCTTTTGGAGAGCTTGATTTTCTATGCGAATATAAGGATGACGATTATTAGGCTAACGTAGCGTGGTTATCTCTTTCTTCCTCCGCAGGATTGTCATTCATCTCGAGTCCTGAACCCGGTAGTGTACTAGCAGTTTATAATTGAGCTACGTGCCTACACGGTCCGGTCTCGTTGCTTTTGGTGTTTCCACTCTCTTTAAGCTCAATCCAGCGTCCTAAAAGTGACCTGTTCTATTCTACCTGCTGCCGGTAAGTTGTCTGGATTACGAGCATTCGGTTATACTGAACCTGGTTGCGGTTGTCGCTTTTTTGGAGCTAGTGAGCTAGTCCCGGTGTCGCGCTGCTCGAGAGTAGTGGTTCGGGATCTTCGCCGCGACGAAGTACGAGCAGCCTTTTCGAGCGTGGCAACCCAACCCACCCGTAGCAGAGTCTAATCCACTAAACACTAACTTTCAGTTCCAGCCCCAAACTCGCGGGACCCCAAAATCGCGAGCGCGGCCGACGGAACTGCGAGTGCGACATCCGGCAAAGGAAGCCACGCTAGTTTGTGTTCCACGCACCGCACTCGAGAAGGAAAGGAAAACGCCGCCGCGCACCGAGCGCAACCCCACTCCCGTGATGATCCCTGCCGCCGCCCCACCACCGGAGCGAGCCAGCCAGCCAGCCCCAGGCCCGGACGCCACTCCCGCTTTGCCGTCAACGAAACAACCCTCAGGGTGGGGTACGGTGACGTCCCTCGCGAGACGACCGAATCCTCGGGGGCTCGGTCGCGTGCCCACCTGAACCTGACCGGCCGCGCCTCCTTTTCTCCGCCACCCAAAAGACCCGGCACGGCGCCACGCTGCCGTGCCGTTATATACGCCAACCGCCTCGCCCCATTACCCAACAAAACGGCCGTGTCCCGCGCACAAAGACTAGTCCTCTGCCTCCACCTGCCCGGTGGCGAATGGCCTGGTCGTCGCGCGAATTATAAAGTTGCAACGAAACACCGATCCGGCCGCGTCGTTCCGCAAGCTAGGACATGGGCATGGCAGCGAAGACGGGCCGCGGCCGCGTGCGGCTCAACGTCGGCGGGCGGGTGTTCGAGACGACGGCGGACACGCTCGCCAGCGCGGGGCGCGACACCATGCTCGGCGCGATGCTGGACGCCTCCTGGAACGCCGGCGGCCACGACGACGCGGTCGATGGTGTCGCCGAGTACTTCATCGACCGCGACCCGGCCTGCTTCGCGGTGCTGCTGGACCTGCTCCGCACGGGGACGCTCCACCTGCCGCCGGGCCTCCCCGAGCCGACGCTCTGCCGCGAGGCGCTCTACTACGGCCTCCTCGACCGCGTCCGCGCCGCGCGGGCTGGCGAGTTCGACGGCGACCGGCTCCGCCTGGCGGCCTCCGTGCCGGGCCGCGCGCCGGGTGACGGCACGGCCGTCCGCGCCGCTCCCGACGGCGGGTGCTGCGTCGCGCACGGCGGCGCCGTGCGCGTGTACAACTGGCTGCTCGAGGAGCGCCGGCCGGTCTACCTCGACCACGCGCCGGTCAACGACGCGGCCTACCTCGACGCCGCCACGCTCCTCGTCGCGGCCCGGGAGCGTCCCGGCAACCGGCGATCCGATGGCGGCGGCGTCGGCGGTGGCGTGGCCGCCTTCTCCGCGCTGACGGGCGACCTCCGCCACCGCTTCCGCGTCGCGCACGGGCGGCAGCCCAGGTCCTTCACCGCCGGCGCGCTGGAGCTCGACGCTTCGTCCAACCGCGTCTTCGCCAGCTGCAAGGGCCGCCTCAACGAGTACGGCGTCGGCGTCTGGGACTGCGCCACGGGCGAGCAGGCCGACTTCTTCTACGAGCCCCCGGGATGCGCGCTCGGCGACGCCGACAAGCTCCAATGGCTCGACAACACCAACACGCTCATGGTGGCCACCATGTTCCCGCGCACCGACGCCTCGTTCCTCACCCTGCTCGACTTCCGGGACGACAAGAGCGTGGTCTGGTCGTGGACCGACGCCGGCACGCCGGCGTCGCTCGAGGAGAAGCGCGCGGTGCACGCCGTCGTGCTCGAGGACGGCAGGTCCGTCTGCGTCGTCAACCAGTACGACGACCTGGGATTCCTCGACCTCCGCAAGAACGCCGGCGCCGTGCGGTGGAGCTCGCGGAGCAAGCTGATGATGGCGAGCGCCGGGAAGAACAAAAAGGCGGCGGCGGCGGCGCGCGGCTACGAGGAGACGTGCTACCCGAAGCTCGCCGCGCACGGCGGACAGCTGTTCGCGTCCACCAACGACACCATCTCGGTGTTTAGTGGCCCCGATCATGTGCTCACGTCCACGTTGCGGGGAAGCGGCGGCGGCGCCATCTGCGACTTCTCCATCGGCGGTGACCGCCTCTTCGTGCTGCACAACGAGGAGAATGTCTTCGACGTCTGGGAGACGCCGCCGCCGGCGATCATCTGATCTGACAATCACAGAATTACTAGTCTTGTTTGTATCAGTGGACAAAAGGATTACTGACACACACTGTATTGTAGCATCCTCATCATTGGGGCAACCCTTCTTCTGTTTCTTCTAGAAAAGGATTATGGATATGAGTGGAATGTTGTCATTCTCGACAATCAGCTGCTGATTTCTTAATTCAACTTTCTGTTACTGTTCCCTTTGAGGTTAATAATGACCCGGCAAAGATCTTGGACACGTTAGCAGTCAATCATGGGTTCTTCTGTAGAGATCATTACCCGGTGTTTAGGGGCTACAATCTACTCGATATTGGAGCGAAAGATCTCTTCAGTATTGATATTACAAGGCCCCACTAGAAAATTGTTACCATGATGAACTTGATAACTCAAACATATATCCCCTAGAAACAAGCAACAGAAAAGGTTGGCTCATGTTTGTCTTTATCCATCCCTGCAGGAGAAAATTGAGAAAGAAACAAAAAGGTTCGAAGAAGCGGATCCTGTTAGGACATATCTTTTTAGATCAAATGGTCCATTTATCTAACCAGGTGGCCTGTCTCCTCGTCTTTTGTACTTGTCAAGCTTTTCCCTAAACAAGTCGAGCTTGATCCACATGAACAAATTAGTCATATCTCCCTTCCGTTTTATGCTTTTGATGCAACCTAACCATCTTTCGAAAAGCAGAACAGAAGCATCCTTAACCGTTAAGCACTGAACCTTCGACTGGAGCTTGGTACCACTGACGAAAGGGAAGATGAGCAGAACATGCTCCAGCTCCCCTGCTTCATCAGTGGGGCAGGTTCTGCTTCTGCACAATGCAGCAGCCTGCAGCTGGCACCAGTGGTTGAACATTTCGCTTCAGGTTTGGTACGTTACACACATCTGAGACAATTCTCTGGAGGCATGCTTTCACTTGAAACGTAAGGCAACCGGGCACGGTGCGCGGTGCGCGCGCACAGGGAAAACTTCCCTTTCGTCGTACCTACTGCAGAATATCTTTGAAACAGATTCAGTGTGGAGCTCGCAAGAAAGGTGGTGTGGAAGTTGTTTGCACATTTCAATCTTTGTTGTGTCGTCGTCGTACCTCACTGCACCGGGTAACTAACTAAACAACAACAAGAGCGACAGATGCAGAGGAGGCTAGTTGCTGATCGAAGCAGCGATGCCAGGAGCCCAGGACATGCACCTTGTTGCAATGAGCCTTGCAAGCAATCTCTTAACGTGGTTGATGGGTGCTCGTGAGTGTGCAGAAGTGGTTCGGAATTCAGAACCAGAAGCAACTGTGCAGTATTTATTTGAGCCACTGTTTGCTCGGATCAGAAACAGTTCGTTACGACACATTCTAGAGAAGCAGAGTGGCTGTCGGTCCTAGAAAAGTAGAAGAGACTCTTGTACTCCACGACTCGCCACTGCTGGGTTTCAATGATCGGCGTAGAAAAGCAATCGAGCAGGGCGTATACGCTCC